>JACEIK010009465.1:19654-33332 GCA_018107945.1 Datura stramonium
TATGCAGACTTCCTCTATGATGTGTGTTAAACTTCTGCTTTATTATGTTGTGTTTAGACATTATGTTCATTCCATGGGTTGACTTGGACCCTTCCGGGATTTCTTATCCCATGTCTCGATCTGGGTCAACGTTCAGGTCATGGCATTCAAGTACTTAGCATACTTGGGCATTCACTAGGAAATATCAATTACGTGCAAATTTATATGAAGTTCTTTGAAAATGTTGCAAAACAAGCATCCTCCTTGCTTTTTTGAAGCCTTTGCATGAATGGTGGTGGTGGTCTTTGTATTGCTTGAATTGCTAACTGTGAATTATTTGCTGCAACTTTCTTTTCATTTCCCTTATATGTTGATGGACCTGGTATGACCAGCTCTGGCTACACCTCATTCTTCTTTTCTTTTGTTGGTGCATCAGCCAACTCTTTGTCACTCCTCAAACTAATGTCCATGACTTTCCTTGGGTTTGGATCAGTATCACCGGGTAAACCCCCTTATCGTCTAGTATTATGAGCAGTTGTTATCTGACCCATATGTTTCTCTAAGTTGTGAGTAGCCACTTGCTTATTTTTAAGCCAAGAAGCCATTTTTCCTCATCAACTGCTATTTGCGTCTGGTTGGCCATGATTTTCTGCAACATCTCCTAAATGTTTCTAGATTTTCCACTAGCTTGCCTGCCCTGCTGCTAATACTGATTTTGCTAAGGCTGCTAAAAACTCTGACTCTGCCCTTGATTACCATCCCAAGAGAAGTTTGTTTGATTTTTCCATTTGTCATTGTAGGTATTCCTATAATTTTGGTTGTTCCTATGCACATTACCCAAAAAGTTTACTGCTTCAGGGTTGGCTCCACAAGAGTCTGCACCAAGCTCGTTGTTTCCACAAATCTCACACCAGCTTAGAGCTGGTTGAACTGCATTTACCTCTGCCTGCGGCTGTGCCAAGTTCAACTAGTTAAACTAAGTCATCATTTGATACTGGAAGGATGCTAGCTGGACTACCAATGCATTCACGCTGTCAACTTCTATTACCCCAGTTGTCTTTCTGGCTACTCCCCTTGATGAATCACTGCGCCACTCTGGATTTTCTTGTTCAATCCTATTCAGAAAAGTGTACAACTCATCATAAGTCTTTTCTAATGCTTACCCACATGATGCAGAGTCTAACAATATATTCGTATATGGGTCAAGACTCTACACAAAAGTGTGAGCTAGCACTTCATCTGACTATTGGTGGTGAGAGCAGTCTTTTAGCAATGACTTGAATCTCTCCCAAGAAAAATATGAACACTCCTTAGGCCTCTACTTGAAACTCAATATGTCACTTCTCAGTTTTCTGTTTTACCTGATGGAAAAAATCTGATATAAAACATCCTGGCCAGGTCATTCCAAGTTGTGATGGAGTTAGGTAGTTCTGGCTTCAACAACCTTTTCACTTCTCCTAATAATTAAAATGGAAAAAAGGCGTGCCTCACATAATTAGTTGACACTCTGGTGGGGATGAAAGCATCAATGAAATTCTACAGATGCTGATGTGGGTCCTCATGTGTCATCCCTATGAATTGTCCACTAGAGTGCAACAACTGCACCATATTTTTCTTTAGCTCAAAATTACCTCAGGCTCTGATCTGCAGATGCTGGAGGTAATATTTATCTCATGTGGGATTGCCACTTTGCGAACTGGTCGGTTAGCCATCTCTGCTAGTGCAACATCATCCTATTAAACCTATTGAATGGGAAATATAGTGGAACCCTCTCATTTTAACTGTCTTAACCTTCTTTCAGGTTCAGGGTAGGGTTCTACTAACTCTCTATCCCTTGCCAGCTTGTTGCAAGGACCAACCTATTACCTGCAAATTTGGTGACTAAGATCAAGTTGTTAGCACTTAAGAAAAGATAAAAATAATATAAAAACTAGAAATTCACCAAACCTTGCCAGTCCCTGAAAACTGTGCCAAAATCATGGTACACCTTTGGTGCACGCGAAAGCACACGTGGTCGTACAAGTTGTAACACCCCAAAAGTCCTTAAGATCAGACCCAAGGAGAGAAATAAAGAAATAAAAAAATCTACACCAGGTCATACGATGAGTCGTCTAGTGACCCATCAAGTGACCTAACGGGTCATTGAATGACTCGTTGGGTGGTACAAAGTTGGAGTAAGGGGTGTTTTACAGAAGTCATGATGATTTGACGAATGAGTCATTGAGTCCCCTGATGACCTGTTGAGTGAATCATTGAGTGAGAAAAGATTAGAGAATGGGTTTTTGGCTCCAGCGGCAACGGGTCATACAACGACCCGTTACTTGACCCAATGATTCGTTAGGTGAGTCGTTTTGTCTAGTAGTGACTTTTTCCTGTCAGATCACTAAGGGTGTTTTTGTAATTTTCTAAGTTCCTAACTCCTAAACTAAGTCGTTTTGAGCATAAAAAGAAGGGTTTTATATGTTTTTACTCATTCTAAGCCCTCATTATACTCCCAGCACTCTCATTAAAAGATCAAGCTCTCAAGTAAAGCAAGGATTCCCCATCTTCATCCTCTTCAATCTCTATTGGGTATCAAACCCTAGCAAGAATTCTTCAAGGCCAGTAATGTGGGGGGATCAATGAGGGATTCATTCCATTCTCATGCCTTTTTTTATTAAAGACATGATTTTCCCAAATTCCCATGCCCTAATTCAAAATTCTCGAATTGAGTTTGATGTTGTTGAAATATCTTTATGATCATCTATAAGATTAGTGGCTCCTAAATCCAATACATGTTTCATGATTAGGGTTTCATGTTTCTATCAAGTCTCTTATGAGATTATGAATTCTATGTTTCAAGCATGTTTATGAACTCCTAGGGTTACATTTGAATTGAGTTAGATTCTATGATTCTCTTGTGAATGCAAGTCCCCCAAGTTTTAAATTATGTTTTACGATCATGATGCACGATTTTAACAAGAACCCTTTATGAATTTACAAACTACAAGATATGGTGATTTTTTTAAGTATGTATGGCTTTCATGAATATCAATCTTATGTTTATGGCCGACTCATGGGTCTTGTTCATGGTGAGTTCACGTATTTCAAGCATGTTTATGTACTTTATCATTTAAACTAGCCCATATACTTCAAGTATGCTTTCATGATTACGATATGAGCACTATTTATGTTTTGGGAGTAGGTCAGGGTTCCAGCAAACCTAGATCTCAGAATTACATGCCAACATAACCATGGTGGAGTCCTTCACAAGAGTGTCTCCCGTGCTCGAATGGGCTACCATGAGTGACATCACGCCTTTTCATGATCCTACCCTTAGCAAGGTATGGACACTCTCCCGACTAGGGTTTTACAAATTAGGCTCCATGTATGCTCACATGGGGTATATCGGTGATAAGAATCTCCCATTGTTCCTTATTTTCTATATATTATTATGTTAATGCCATATGATATTATGACTTATGTAATTTTGGCTTAAAACATTCTTTATGATATTTTACTTGTGAAAACAGTCATATTCAACTTTATTTACACTGTTTGGAAACTTTAAGCTCTCACGTTCTGTTTATGATCCTCATCTTACATTTTATATTATTTTAATCTCATGACCTCTTTGTAATGTTTTATTAGCATGCTTTACCTTTTCTCTACATACTCAGTACATTCAAAGTACTGACCGTATACTCTATGTTATACCATCTCATGATATAGGTTCGACTGATCCATCTCAGTCTTGCCATTAGCTCGCTCCTGCTCAGACCAACTTAGTTTCCCAGTCTTGTTGAGTCCTCATTAATAGAGGATATTTATTTGTTTATTTTGTTATGTCTTCTTTTAGTTTCGGACTTAGTGAGCTAGTTAGGGTTGTTGTCCCATCAGCTCATCTTACGACTAGAGGCTTTTCTGATAGACATGTAGTAGATGATCCAACGTTGTGATATTATCATTCTTACTTATTCTTTTTTTTATGTATATTTCCCCTATTCCATGATTATTTTTTAATTTCTGCTTTATTATGCTCAGGGTGTCATGTTATGTACAAACTATGGATTAGGATGGAGCTATTCGTAGTTCTAGGTCCCGTGTCTCGGTCTGGGGTCTCAAAATGGGTCGTGACAAACTTGGTATTAGAGCATCAGGTTTAGGTGTGCCCTAAGATGTCTGAAATCCGCGTTAAGTAGATTCTTTTTCATGAGTGTGAAGCGTGCTACACTTATGGGGAAGAGGCTACGAGACATTTTAGGAAATTTCCCTTATTCATAATCTATGTCGTGCAATGAAGTATCTCTCTATTCCTCTAACTCATGCTATACGTGTTTGAAAAAATATGCCTCCAAGCTAAGTCAATCGAAGAAGAAATGGCAAAGAAAATGGCCATGGTATTGGCAATGGAGATGGGCATGAGCCCCAGCTGATCCTTTGCCGGAGAAGGTTACTCATGATGTTGGCTTAGGCTATGAAACCCAGGTCAATTAAAAGGCAATGGCCCATGTCCACTAGAATGGGAATGCAGTAGCGGTGAGAGTGTGATACTTCCTCAGGATGAACCCACCTAATTTTCTTGGGCAAAAGCTAGATGAGGACCCATATGAGTTCATAAAGGAGATTCAGAAGATAACCCTGATTATGGGGGTGACTAGAGAGGAGCGTGCAGACTTAGCCTCCTATTAGCTGAAGGGGATTGCTCAAACATGGTTCCGATAGTGGAAGGAGAGCAGGGGAGTTGGTCCAGTTCCCGTTGGTTGGGATGAGTTTGTTACTGCTTTCTGGAAATATTCTTTCCTCGAGAGTTAAGGGAGGCGAAGGCATCTAAGTTCATTAATCTGAAGTATAACAATATAACTGTCCAAGAGTACGCCTTGGAGTTTATTTGATTTTCCATGTATGCACCGGAGATGGCCGCCAATCGGAGGGCTCATATGAGTAGTTTCGTGAATGGGGTGGTATATTCCTTGGTCAAGGAGTGCAGGAGCACCATGTTGATTAATGATATAAATATCTCCCGACTGATCATATATGCCCAGCATATAGAGGAAAAGAAGATGAAGGAGAAGGAGAGAGAGGTCATGAGATCCAGGACGGGAAGCTATGGGCATTTCCAGCTGAGATCTAGTGGTGTACATCGCCCTCATTCCTACCAAAGGTCGTCAGCCCCAGCCCCATTATCAGCCAGTGTCCATCCAGACCCAGACATGACGAGGGGTAAAACACTAGGCTCTAGAGGCTAGGAGAGCATGGCAGGGGAGTGCACTTTTCTAGCTTGTGTGAAGTGCGGTAAGAACAACCTTGGGCGATGCTTTGTTGGCTTAGATACATGTTCTAGGTGTGACAAACCCGTAAATAGACTCAACGATTGCCCTTCAGCTAGATAGCACGATAGGAGAGGTCCGTACCCCAGCCACCAGTTCAGAAGCTCCTGCATCCCACCCATTTCAGCAGGGCACATCTTCTAGTGCAGTTGGTAGCCAGTGCCAGAACAGGTTCTAGGCACTATCATCTCGACAGGAGTAGGAGGTCTCTCCCGATGTGGTCACTGGTATGTTACGAGTATTCCATATTGATGTGTATGCATTGTTAGATCCAGGGGCTACATTATCTTTCATGACTCCTTATGTTATTGTTTAATGATGACGTCCAAATCTACTCCTCACGAGGAGAAAGTGTAAATGGTCGTCGCAATATAATTACCCAACTCGTGAGTCCGAGTCAAATCCACAAGAAATAGAGATTTGATGGCACAAAAGTTTTCTATCGAATTGAACTAAATTGCATCATTTCATTTAAAATGAAAAAAGTAAATGTTAGGAGAAAGTAGGATCACAATTTGGATTTCAATCAACTACCAATCAACAACAAGGCAACCAAATTGATGAGCAAGGGCTAGGGGTGCACTATTGATGGGGAGTCAATTGTATAGGAATTAACTAGGAAATCAAATTATTACTCACAAGCATAAATATCCATGAACGAGGTGGCACTCGATGTTTTTCAACCACTTGAGTGCCTTTTTCCTCTAGTTTTGTCAAACCCCAAGGTCCCAAATAATTCATCCACTATGTCTTTGGTGAAGAATTGAACTAACTCTAGCCTCAATTCTTTAATGGGTATATGGAAATGGGTTTCGGCTATCTCTAGCGTAACTCCATATAATCAAGACCCAAATACCCACCATTATTTTCTCACCCATCATCTATTCCATTTTTCAAGAAACAATAGAATAAGTAAACGCATCCATATTTTCAACACCCAATCCAATTTATCCCCAATTACACACAGACCACTAGCAAAACACTTAGCCACTGATAGATGAAAAGTAAAAGATTATATTGATAAATAAATTCATAGAATTTATATGTATGAGTAAATTGCAAGCACAAATTTGCCTTCAATGGAGGTTTTACCTTGAGGAAGAAGAAGAAGATGAAGAAAAGCTTATTCTATTTTTTCCTATCTAGAAAATTAAAAAAAACTATTCAATCCAATACAATTCAATACTGTAATGATAAGGAATATTAATACTTTTCAAAGAATGTACAAAAGTAGGTTAAAGTCGCTCCTCTTTTCTTATGCCGGGTGATTTTACTCTTCTGATGACAGCCTCACTTGCGAGTCACCGGCGTTCTGTTGGTGCCCATCCATGGAGCACTTCTCTATAATAACTGGGGGCCAGTGACTCCTATAGCAATCCAGCATTGGCGCCAATGGTTCACAAGTGCTGACCCGCATTCCACCGGTGTACATTCCACTTCAACACAGTGTGCTCCTGTGTTTGGCCGGCGTTACGCTGGTCTCATCCAGTGTAATGTAGAGTCCTCTATTTTAGCTCCATGATTTTGTTCAATTCCTTGCTTTATCTCTTTAAATGAAAAGTCTTCAAAAACCAAAGTGAAAGAGCATAAAATCCTCCTAAATAACTTGAATATCAAGTAAAAGCTCATCTATAAAAGCCTAATGAATTGGTAAATTACCAACTCATCAAACCCCCAAACCTAAACCATTGCTTGTACTTAAGAAAGGCAATTCTTTATAGATGAAAAATTGAAGTAAGCATGACACAGAATATGAGATTTTGCACAAGGGACTGCTAGGACAAAGACAACCTCAAAATCGCTCACTGACTCAATGGAAAAGAGAAGACTCAACACTTCCTGCAAATGCTTCAAGAGATAACCACAGACAATTACCATGATTCATAATGGTTTCCTTCATCCAAAACAAGGGTGCATAGTCTATCAAAGCAAGCTTATATGGAATCTTAAATCATTAACAATTCACATTCAATTTGCCTTAAAGCTCGCTGGATTCTTGTCTCAATCACATCTTTTGGCACGTGCAAGCATGTTCCCCAAGGAAGTGATACTAATCACATCAAGAGAGAATCCCATTTAATTTTCAAGAAATTCATACTTAAAGGGATTATTGAATGAAACATATACGCTCACTCTCACAAAGAAAATCTCATGCACACAACTTGACCCATAGGCTTGCCCTTCGTGTAACTCTCCACTAATATAGAGTTGCTATACCTAAAATCAATTAGGACTTGGAGGTAATAATGAAGGCTAGGGGTAAAGGTAGGATGAAGGATGTATTTTTAGTTCTAGTGACTAGAACCTCCCTAATTCCCTTTTTGTGAACATTTTTTTTGTACTCTATTTTCTCTTGAGATCGCCCCCACCTTATCTCTCCTTGATAAAAAATTTCACTTTTGTAATAAGATCTACTCTTATTTCTTCTTAATTACCACTTTTAATCTCATCTAAGCATAAGGTGACACCTTTCAACAATTCTCTTTTTTTTCTTGAGGATTAAAGGTTCTCTTTGACCAACCAATTTATTCATTTCCTCATAATTTAGTGCTACCTCACATTGGAGCTCCCATCATTTTCCCATTTTCCTTTTTCAACCCCCAAATTTAGATTTTTGCCTCATTTTTCCCTTTTCTATTCTCACACTTTTGGGCCTCAAGCATCATTTTTTCTTTTCTTGTCACAACTAGAATTAGGGAGGATGAGTGCCAAAACAGGGATTACAAAAGGGTAATAGGCTTTGTAATATGATTTTCAAGGAAAAGGTTTAAAGGCTCAACATTGGCTAGCAATGATGGATGCTCAAGGAGGTCATACAGGTGAAGTAGCTATTAAAAGAAAGCCTAAAATCATTTTCTAAGTGCAGCTACATCTAAGATTTCGCCTTGAGTCACACTTGGAGAAATTCTAGATAACCATTTATGCATGAAAATTAAGCTAAAACCTTAGCCCACAAGGCATCCCCCTCAAAGGAGTTCACACAATTTTCATAACCACATCAAGAGTATGAGTTAAAACAAGATATCATGTGAGTTAAAAGAGAGATAAGGAATTAGAAACTTATGACAAAAGAGTACTCAACTTTTAAATTCAAATGTCCCTTTTTCCTAAAAATTCATTTTTTTCAATGCCATTTAAGAAATTTTTGGTGGTACCTCTCAACAACAATAGAAATAACCGACTCAAAAAGGACTCTAAACTTGGAATTTTCCCTTAAGAAAGTTGTCTATCAATACATCATTTGGAAATGCCACCACGTT
This sequence comes from Datura stramonium, assembly GCA_018107945.1. NCBI lineage: Eukaryota > Viridiplantae > Streptophyta > Magnoliopsida > Solanales > Solanaceae > Datura > Datura stramonium. The sequence goes on from JACEIK010009465.1 coordinate 28,203, forward strand.
CGGTAATAAAAGTAAAGAAAAGGAAATCACTACTTGAGAAAGAACCGTGGCATAAAGAAAACCCTTGGAGTTTATTACTAACAACTATGAACAAAGGCTCTTATCAAGACATGGGTCATCAATATTTGGCAATTTAAAATAACCGATCATTGGCACTATCAATTTAAAAAAAGATTTTCATTTTTCAAAATCAAAGAAGGTAGACATAAGCCAATCATCATAGAAAACACCCGACCCCTAACTAACAGATTACATTGTCCCCAATGTACAAGTTAAGAACAATTAAGGGAAAGAGGGCTTCCTAAAGGATCTAGCGAGGGGAATGAGGGATCCATGAGTAGGTGGCCTCATCAAAATGCCATGATGTAGTCTCGGATGCGGAGGCATCAATGGGTCAGGTGGAAGTGTGAGTGGCTTGCCTGGTGAAGCTACTTCTTGATGGTCCGAAAGAGTGTTATTCACATGATAGGAAGTCTCATCCACCCCATCGGTCTGCCAGGATGGATCCATTTTCAGAAAGTGCGCATCCTAAGGTAAGGTGGTCTATTGTGGTATATTTCTTCATCTGATATCACTTAAGATGAGCTTTCATAGTCTACACCAATTATCCAGTGGACTCCTGCTACTTGCTAGTTGAGCTTCATCAGGGGTCGGCATATTCAGATCACTACCTTTTGGTGACAGTATCTCCTTGGGGCTGTCATGTTCTTTCTTTATGGCCACCACTTCATTTTTCAATAAATCAATTCTCGTACATAGGCCCCCTAATTTGTCAATTACCGGTCTCATGGCTCTTTTGATGGCTTGTTGAATCATAAAGGGAATGGCCTTTGCCAATTTTAACAATCGAACATCATGGGCCTGGGGCCTATGTGCAATCTTAAGAATACCTTTTGCTGATGATGATTGAGCCCCGTTGGTTGGTGGTGAAACCAGTACATTTTCATAAGATCTTTAAGGTGGAGGAGTTGTTGGTTCCATAGTCAACTTGGGAGGCTTCAAACTTTGGGAATCCTTGTCCGTATTGGTGGTTAAAGTAATCACTCCCTCAACACTCACTATTTTTTCCAATGGCCTAAATAGAGGACAGTCGGCATGAAGGCAAAGCAGACTAATGAGAACAGGATACGGCATAGAGATTTCTTTTTGCCTAGCCTTTCTTTTGAATTGCTCAGCGATAATTCCCCCAATATTTATGTGTCTAAGATCCATAATGCAAGCTACTAGGATTTAAGTCTCAATTGGAATATGTGTTGTGTTTTTGGAGGGAATAATGTGGGCACATACCAGATCAAGCCACATTCGTGTTCAAATTTGAGAACATGGCGCTGAATAATGCCCTTCGTAATAGCCTAATGCGGTTGACTCACAAAAATAATTTCAGCCACTCACTCAAACAGATCATCTTTGTCTGACTTGGACGCACTGGGTCAGCATAATAAATAGACTCGATTTCATCTAGGTGATGTGAACTTCTTAGCCTCGTACCAGCAGAAACGATAAACATGGCATCCTATCAACTCGGCCTTTGTGCTTCAAGATGTCTTGTTGTGTCCTATAAGAGGCATAAAATTCCCGCACAAACTCGGGAAAGTAAGGATCCAAGGGCATTGTGAAAGGCTCCTAATCGCAAATTTGAAATTGATCATAAATATCTAAAAACTCATCCTTGAAGGAGACAACCTCAAATCGAGCCTCTGCAATGATGGACCATTTCTCCTTACATTGGACATAATAATTCTTCATCTTATTGATCCCAATGCGAAGTTGAGAAATATTCTTCTCCTCATCAGACTCTACTCCTTGAGTTGTGACATCATTTATTGGTGCTTTTCTTTTACCATGTTGTCGAAAGGTGGACATGATGCTGCAAAGAAATGTTAGTGCCACATGCTGCTATTTTTGGGTTTTTGATAATATGAAAGTAAATAAACAACAAAACTAATCTATAAAAATATCATAATTGGATGAGAACAAGTTGAAACATCAAAATCATATACTGGTGGACCAGCATTACAACTGCAAAATACAGGTAGAGACCCGCGAGTCGCAGCTGAGATGTCGGCCTATGCAGAAAACTAGGCAAAATGGCTTTCTAATGCACTACACCAATGTTTTATTGATCTCGACCCACGATGCCCAGGTGAAATGTGGGTATCGGGCGGTGGCCTGAAGCCTTAAACCCGGACCTACTATGCAGACCAGTGACTCGGTGGTGAAACCAATTTAGCATTGATAGAACCCCCAACCCAGTCAAACAAGAACACCTCAATTTCATTCTTTACTCAACTCACCCCCACATTATGATCAACCCACTTTAAACAACACAACAAAAATAAAAATGACAATATGCTCTTAAGAAAGACGTTAACCTATCTATCATCGGGAAAATCATGCATTTTAAACACACAGGATTACTAAGACTTCACCCGTAACTATTATGTTAAGCACACAACTTTCTTTCAACCAACATAAGTACCAACAAAAATCTTATGCAGTTATCACTACCCCCCGTTTTACCCGCATTATAAGAATCATTCAACAATGGAAAAACAAAATATGGGAAATGTGGAACATGGGTATGGAAAATTTCGAATTTGGCATGCTTAATTTTGGACTCAGATTCTTAAATAACAAGCAATATAAGAGTAAGGAACACACATACCGATTGAGCAATGAGAAAAAGCAACTAATTTGGAACTTGGTGTCTTGCTCAACAATGGTTACTCTCCAACGAGTAGAAATTCTTTTTCTTAGTGAGAATTGTGTGAGTTAAGGTGGAATGAAGAGAATGGGAAGGGGGATTTTATAGGAAGAAGAGAGTGAGGTTGATTGGTCGATTTGGAGGTGGGTTTAATGGATGTTAATGGTGGGAAGCTGGAAAGTTAAAATTAGTGAGGAAGTGGGCTACTGGGAAGGTTAAAAAGTGGAGAAGAAAGGGTTTTTTGGGATTTGAATGGGTTTGAATGGTTTTTGAAGAGCCATGGGTCGGGTCGATCAACGGGTTTGGTCAAGATTTTAATTGAAGCACTTACCTCCTCTTGCGCTAGTCGTATGACCGCTGGTGAGTACCGGCATTTCATTCCTTCAAGAACAGGTGACCATTAACCATGCCCAGTTCACTGATTTATGGGTTATGAATGATCGGTGATTTACGGGTTGCCACCCGAATTTGGCCGATAAGCCGCAATTCACTCTTCAACTCCCAAGTTCACTAGTTTAAGCTGACACCAAACTTTCGCAAATTGTCACCAGTGTTTTTCTGGTGAGGCACCGGTTCTCTCTTTTTTCCTCCCACATTCAGGACCCCTCCTGCACTTGAGCAGCGACTTGCGCTTGAGCGCCTACATTTCGCAGGTCTCGTACATTGCTTGCCCTATTTTTTCACTTTGTTCCTCATCCAATCAACCTACAAAACCAAAAACAACAAAAGCATAAAATAATCAAACACAAAATCACTTGGGTTGCCTCCCAAGAAGCACCTTATTTAATGTGGTGGCTCGACAAAGGTGATTTTTTCGCTACAGCTCATCAAGGTATGCAACATTCACCATGTTGATTTATGCTGATACTCCCAAGTACTTTTTTACTCATTGGTCATCCACTTTTAAACCTTAGCCCATCATCTCTTTCAAGCTCAATAACTCCATTATCAAGAACTTGGTACACCTTAAAGGGACCAACCCACCTAGATTTAAGCTTCCCGGGGAATAACCTCATCCAAGAGTTGAAGAGTAGCACATGATCTCTGGGGGTAAATTCCCTTTGCCAATTTTTGTGAATATGGTAGTACTTCATTCAAGCCTTGTATATGGAAGCATTTTCATAAGCCCACATCTTAAACTCGTCCATCTCATTGAGATTCTCTGCTCACCCCTGAAAGTCTTTCCCCTAATCAAGGTTCAAACTCTTCAAGGCTCACATGGCCTTATGCTCCAATTCCGCCGGTAATTGGCAAGCTTTTCCAAAGACAAGTTTGTATGGGGACATTCCAATTGGCATTTTATATGCGGTCTAGTAGGATCGAAGGGCGTCATCAACTTTCCTTGCCCAATCTATTCTATTGGCATTGACTGTTTTAGTCAAAGTAGACTTAATTTTCCGATTGGAAACCATTGCTTGACCACTGGTCTAAGGATGATAGGGGGTCGAAACTTTGTGCTTCACACCATACTTTGCTAACAGGGCACTGAACAATCGATTGCAAAAGTGTAAACCTCCATCACTAATGATAGCTCTAGGTGTGCCAAACCGTGAGAAGATATGATTTTTCAAAAAGGTTGTCACACTCATCCCCTCACTGTTGGGCAACGCCATAGCTTTAGCCCATTTAGACACATAGTCTACAGCCACCAGAATGTAAGTGTTTCCATAAGAGCTCAAGAACGACCCTATGAAATCCATCCTCCATACATCAAACAATTTCACCTCAAGGATTGGTGTCGAAGAAAGCTTATGTCACCTAGAGATGCTTCCGGTTTGTTGTCACAACATGAAGTAAGGCCTCGGATTGTGACATGAAACCTAGAACCACAAATAGCTCCAAGTCAACCCGTGGCATGAACATAATGGCTAAGGAGCATACATCAAACAGAAGCCAATAACTGAAAACATAAATAAGCAGAAGTTTTAATACATATCAACCATATAGAGTCAACACTCTACACATTTTCTGAAAAAGACTCTAACATAACTGGAGAGTGATGGGACAACATTCCCAACTAGCTCATTAAAAGTATGAAAACTGAAAGTAACATAACTCAACAATCTAAAGGAAAGTAAAACGTGCTGAGTAAGTATGAATTGAATTCATGCATATAAACATAAATCATAAGATCATGAGAGTAAGGACTGCATAATCATATCTAAATACATATATAGTCATAAATAGAATCTCATATCTGAATCAAATGACCCAAAGATAAAAATAAAATCACATGGCTTTCTATAACTAAAATCATAAGTAAAAGCTTATAAACTGGATCATTGGTTCAAATCTACTGAAAATAAAATATCATAAGTCATAAACATGTTTAACTGAAATCATATGGAACAATGGGAGGACTCGTCACAACCGACCCCATCACTAGAGCTCACATGATGCTCCTACTATCATACTCAAGTGGACAG
>JACEIK010009467.1:0-51387 GCA_018107945.1 Datura stramonium
TGAGTCTAGGAGGTCTTAATGTGTTGAATGTCATTGTATTGATGAGACTATGCATGTTTTCTTGATGATTTGCTATATTGAATAATCGGTATAACCGTAGATCGGATTTTCGAGCCAAAGTAGCCATGATTGGGTGTCAATTGCATGAGGGGTAAGATTATTATTCGAGGACGAACAAGGTTTTAAGTGTGGGGTAAGTGATCTTGGGCAGATTTATATTCCCAAGTGATACTCAAATGCGTCATTTCGTCTTGTTTATCCATCAATGTTTGTACATTCTCATGTAAAATTGTAGTTAAAAGGTGAATTTATACTAACCAACATGATTAGCTTTGTTTTGCAGGAAAAATATAATTTTATGAAGCTAAGATGCATGTTGGGAGAAATCGGAATGGACTCGGAAGAGAGCAAGGAAAAGGACAAGGAAAGCCCATGAACAAAGGGGCTCCGCGATGGAGCCATTTCACGCTGCCATAGCGGATGCGTCTCTTAGGATGCTGAAAAATGAGCCAAATTCGATGAGGTCGCGTTGCCTCCGTGGCACGTTGGACACTATCACACCCAGACATGGCATTCCGGTGAAGGTGCGCGTTAGGGCCGTGGCAATGGCCAAGCCCCGCGTTGCACGCCGTGGCATGTTTGGGCTTAAATACACAGACACTTGGGTTCCGGTAGAGGTCCGCGTTTGTAGCGTGTCACGGAGGTAGTGCTCGCGATGCACTCCGTGACACGTTGCCTATTTCGGAAAAAATTTCCACCGGTATAAATAGAACCCTTAGTTCATTTTAATTATTACGTGGGTGGAGCAAGAACGTGGGTTACAAGCGGTTGAGGACGGGATTCTAGGGTTCTTCTCTATCTCTTTCTCCTTTCTTTCAATTGTTTGTACGATTTACACTCATTTGATGATGTTTAATCCACAAATGAGTGGCTAAATTCACTTCTTCTTGAGGTTAAGAACATTTGAAGTGGAAATGTGATTATTGATCATTTAGTTTCATCTTTTCTTTATGTTAGTTCTATTAATTCTTGTTTTCTTACTGCATTGTGTGGTCAATGTTAATGTATATCTAAAGTCCGGTTTACTCGAGAGCAAGAAATTGGAAGACCTGTGAATTGATAGGATATGATCTTTTCGTAGTTTGGGAAAATTGAGAATTGATTTACCTTCGGGGGATAGAAATATGCACGAAAGTCGTATTAGTCAATTACGGAATGATTTTGTATGGCTAGAACATGAATTTCTTTTTATCACGAAATGTAGGTGGAAGGTTCATGATTCTTAAGTTGGAGTTCTGCATCTGAGAGTTTTAATCCATAGGCAATAATTCTTGACCCAGCAGCTAGGAGGAAAGATTAATCAAATTGTATCGATAATTGTTTCTATACATATTTCTTTTTAGCCTCAGCATGCTCATACTTATAAGTTAGGACTCAAATTGTATATTCGTTTTAGACTTGGTATAAAATTAGATAAAATATCAAAATCTTCTTCCACCTTTGTTATGCGCATTTTAAAGTTAAAGTTTATTTGACACTTGATTAGATTGATACCTTAGTCAGTCCTGTGGGATTGATACTTAGCTTACTTGAGCCATTTTACTACTTGTTCGACCACGTGCACTTGCGTGTAGTCATACGGAACAACCCAGAACAGCTAGATCTATCTCGGATTTCTAGAATCAACGGGCTATATACTTGTTTATAAATACAGCCTCGAAGCCCGTGGGCCTATAGCCACCTATACTATAACTGATAACCGAGAATCATACTTATGTAGGAAACCTATGCGGCCCCGACAAGGCCACCATGTTATCTAGTTATCTCTAACTCAATATAATGAATCTGCGAATATCTACGTGACCGGCAAGGTCACCACTGCACTATCTGAATACGGCCCCTTACGGCCAACACAATCAACAACACTAAACAAATAAACAAGCGCCTTGGGCCCCACACGGCCCCACACGGCCCCACACGGGCGAGCACAACTAACCATAGGGAGATATATATACACAATCTGCAAGCCTCTGTGAATCTTGATAAAATGGTGGAGGACGGGGCCCCGACCTATTCCCATCTTGTACAACAAAAGAAAGGAAATAGACCTCTAGTGGCACCTAGCTCGGATGCGGGGGAGTTGATGACTCGATAGGCTAGTTGGAATCCAGGATGAGCTCTCATCTATAATTACACAGGCAAATGTCTGAGCGCCCCAAGCGGGCGTCGGTACCACTTTGGTACCAGTATAAAAACAAGCCCGATCATAAGCGAATATAAACAACATAATAGAAACTACGAACGAGTAGAAGATATCTTAAAGCATGGGTGATAGAATGCGAAACGGGCTTTTTGTGCGGGCAAGGCGGAGCATACACTGTCAACGTGGCGATCTACTTTCTATTGGCTAATAAATAACATATATACATATATAAACAAGCAGGACCAATACCGGCCCCCATAAGCGGAAGGTGCCAACCAAGCAAACAATCTATATACCCACATACTAGGAGTCAAAACCATTCAAAAATAAGTCCTCCACTCGTCTACTAACTACGAGCACCTCTACCGGCCCCCTAGGTCTCCATCTCGGGCTATGGCCTCTGATATAAATAATTGTGTACGAGCCGGAGGACTCATACTTGTAAGCATCATTGTAAGCGTAGCGTATGCACATATACGTAATCTATCCCACCCAGGCGCAAGCGCACAACGGGAGTGCTTTATCTTGCTATGCTCATCAGCCTGATATGGGGAAAGCTCCATCCCAACTTCGTCCTCTAGCTGACTGACATGCGCTCCTTGGAGTGACGTATCCCCACCCTCACCGGTGGGTCGACACGATTACCAACCCGAGGCGCGAGGATGCTCAAAGGGTGCCCTCATAACACAAACAAGTCTCAACAATCAATAATCACATATAGCAAGCATGCTTGGTAGAAAATACTATTTGTATTCTGATTTCTCATTACGTACTCTTTTAAATGTTATGTGATTCTCACTCTTGATTTATCATGCTCTACGGGATATTATACATTGTGCAGTTTATCTTGTATCGAGATATCATCATTTACATTATACTATACGGGATATTATCGACTATCGATATTGCTTTACTAACTTTTATTCTGAACATATCTCATAATATTATAAACATGCTTGCTAAATTCAAAAAACACGCTTGCTAAACTCATACGAGACTCAATTTCTTGACTTGAATTCTTTATTCTATATAACACGCTATGTACTTGGATTACTAACATGCCAAGGAATTAGCTTTACATACCTTCGCTTCGGATTTTCGACTAACGAGCGGCTCAGTGGTTACTTCAGCTATTTCTCCCAACTACATTCCATATATATATATATCAATTAGAACTAAATACACTAATATTTTGAAAACATCACTTTGATACATATGGCCCAAACTTTGGCTGCCCCATCGAGAGCCGTTCGAAAACTCGCTATTTCTCGAAAGTCCAGAAGGAGAAATACTCACTTTAAGGCTAGGAGTATATTGACACTAATTTGGAGCAATTCCACTTACCTTGGCTCATTGGCATGGCGATTCGCCGGCCTTCCACGAAACTAAACTGATAGGAATGCTCCTTCTTTGCTAAATACCTTGGTATCTGAGATTAATTCGAATTTGGACCACATTTGACGGCGTAATTGGATGAAAATTATCAAGAAACCTTCGTTCCTCTTCCTCTGGATTCTCTCTGTTTCGCTGGAAATTATAAGAATTTTAACATTAAAAACGAAGTTGGGGGCTTATATAGTTGGGACCTATAAGTGCATTTCTGGAGTGCGATTTATAAATCGCATTTGCCTTGCGACGGGCCGACTTAGCGCTTGTCCGATCTTTCCCCGGGCCTTTTTCTAGCATGTATGGCATTCTAAAACTCTTAACCAACATGCGAATAGGCCATCTACATGTTAAAAAATATGCGGGGTGTAACAATTTAGCTTTTCTCCTCACCAAAAATCTTCTCATCCCAATCTCAAAGTTGTATTTCCAGTGTCTTTCCAAGAGTGACCGATGAAATTAATTTAAGTTTTTACTCATTCATATATACATTTGATTTAAATGATAAAATATAAGTTGTATTAAAATTTGTAAATTAATATTCTTCATTTGATAATTTTGAACACTTAAAACTAGAAAAAATTTGTTGGGAGCTTACTACATGCACAATATAAATAAAAAGTAATTCCAACAACTAATATACAAATCTGCATAACACCATGACATATAATTAAAGAGTAATTAATCTGCGGAAAATGAATTCTATAGGAGAGAATATTCTTGTGATATACTCTAGTGATCAATAAAGAAACAAAGAAAATAGGAATAGATGACAAAAAGAGTGCCAAAAATTATTATGCAATATTTATCTTATTTGTCCTAGATAAGCCCTATCACAATACCAACATGAGTTACCTACAGCAAAAAACCAACAAAGAAATAAAAATCAATCAATCGTTTCAAAGGTTTATCAAAAATGGCTACTAAAAATTTGTAAATAATTAAAGTAACCAAACCCTCCCCCTCCCAAAATGTCATAACTCATCATCACTAACACAATGCCGTTGAATTAAGGAATGTACAAGTGTGTAAAAATATAAATTGAAATATTTTAAAATTCAAAAATTAATGGGCAAAGAAATCAACAAATATATGGAAGAAAGATCACGTATATGAAAAATCTATCAATTTTTTATTTTTTAATTAAAAACGAAGAGATTCTAAAATATCAAAAATATAATTTATAAATTAAAACAACTGGATAAAAAAAATATAAAGAACTTACATAAATCTAAGAAATTGGGTGAGGAAACTCTAATAGGTCTTTTGTACTCCAAGAAAGATTAAATTTTAAATTAAGAATTCAAAAGAACTTTAATGGAGGAAACGTATGAGGAAAATGGTCCTCTGAATGATTTATGCATTGAATTTAGTGCTTTAGTTATTCCATGCAACTCTTCAACTTCTTTAAAATTAATGTACTTATTTATGGAGATAATATATTTGTTGTTCAAAGAATATTATAGTCATTCAATTTTGTAGAATTATTTTAAAATTATAATTTTAAATTTGAATGTCCACTTTTAATAATAATAATAGTAATAGTAATAGTAATAGTAATAGTAATAGTAATAGTAACGATACTTGATATGATATGATACTTGATATGATATGATAATAAGTAATGGCAGTAGTAATAATAATAATAATAATAATAATAATAATAATAGCCGTATATGAATAATAATAATAATATGATGATGAGAAGGAGGAGGAGGAGGAGGATGAATTAATAAGAATAAGAAGAGACAAGAGTTACTAAAAATTAATAATGAGTGTCTTGAAAAGTAATCTCTTTTTATCTTGCATTTTATTTAGTTTTTTTATTTAATTTGAATTATTATTTAAAAAAACAACAAAACCAAAAAACAATCAAAAAACAATAGATTAACAAATTAATATTTAATAAATTAAAAATATTTTTAAATATTTAATGAGTTTTTTTTATATTTATGATTTTTTTAATATATTATTATTTGATTTTAGTATTTTATTGTTTTATTAAAATTAATAATGAGTGTCTTGAGAATTGATCTTTTATCTTTTATTTAATTTGAATTATTTAATCGAATAATGTATTTAAATATTTATTTAACTTTTTAAAATAATATAGATGATCTATGCTAAATAATTTAAAGATTAAAAAAGAATTATGAATATAATTCCTGGCAATATTCATTCATTTAATGACTTTCTATCTTTCATTATTTATTAAAAATATTTTATTTTTGAATTTCTAGAAAAATCTTGAATGTTGAATATTAATGACTTGAGATATTTTTATGTTTTAAAGATATTTTCGTAATTTTATTTTAGATAAAGAGTAAGAATGTCATTTAATTTTAACGGATATTTTAGTAATTCAACTTTACACTAAGTGCTTCCCACTTATATAATATTATGATATAAGTATTTATAAATGGAGTGGCATATGAAGAAAACTATTAGTTTAGGCATTCAAGATGACGTCTCTTTCATGCATTAATGGTCGTTAATAATTGGCCGTGATTGGGGCTTCAATTACGTTCATCTATTTAATAATGATAGGATTATGATTTCATTGACTCAATTAATTGTAAAATAGGAGTGGCGAGAGATTGAAGGACGGATCACTTTACAAGTTGAGAAGTTGCATGTTGTTGAACTTTATTATATTGACTTACTCGTTGATTTACCTCAAATCATTATTGACATATTTATATATGCTTGCAAGAACAAAAGCATAGCGAGACGGTTGTCTGCTAGCTTGCTCAAGGAGCTATTTTGGTCATTTTCGTATAAGGTGAAATACATATATCATGTATTCGGTACGCTATTAGGAATTACCGCTTCACTTTGTCTTCTCTCTTGTTATTTTGCACTTTCTTTGGCTTTAGTTCACTTCCTTCTTGGATCATTGATCTTCTTCTTTGTCTCGGGTGAACGTTCGATCGATTTCCGCTATTATTTTTGTTGATTCACCGAATGTTGCCGTCATCTTCTTGGAGAACTAGGTTTGCAACAAAACTGATCTCTTTTCAAATCTTTGGATTATTTTGAATTTTTACTCACATGATTATAGAGCCACAAGAACAAAGGATCTAATTATTCTAATTTTTATTTATGAATCCTTTCTCTTGTAAATCCTTTTTGTTTCTTCTTCAATTTGTTTGGGTTGCAGGCTACTTTTCCGATAATTCTATAATTTTATCACATTCCACCATGAGTTCTTCTTTTTCCTTCTTGATTCCCACCGATGCGCTGACACATCGGTTCTTGTATATATGGATTCGCCTCACATATGTAAATTTTCTATGCTTAATAGAGCTTTTAGGGATGCTTTCTTTGGCCCGATTTTGTGTGAAAATCAAGTTTTCCTAAAATTAAATCTCTATTATTTCAAGGGAGTCTTTGTTGTTTGAGGAATTTTCTTGCTTAGAAGCTCTGCCCAGGACAACTCTTTTGATGGTGGTACAAAGGTAAAAATTGTCCTCTCTTTTCTATTTGTGCCCCGGTTATTAAATTTTTATCTTTTCCTTATTTAAAAAAAATATTCTCTGGCCAATTTCTTTTCTTAACATGAAAATGCATTAAATACAAAATCAGTTGTACTCCGATAATATATTTATTTAAAAAATAGATAATTTGTGCAACTATATAATTAGTATGTTAATGAGATGGTAGCGAAAATGCTTTGTTCCACTATTTGAAATTTTCTATTTTTGATGTATTAATTTTTTATTTACCGTAATGATTAAAGGTTATTTGAAAAAATACTTTATTTAAAAATAAGTAGTTTTCTTACTTATTCTCTTGTTCTTTTGGTATATGAATAAAAGGTATCATCTCAAAAGTATTTATAAAATCGGAAAAAAATACAATTAGGAGTGTAATAACTTCCATCTTATTGTTTAACAATTTGCTGGTGTACCGGTTGTTGTAGCCTTGCTTGCATACGTGATGCCATGAACAAGCAGCAGCGTGCGACAAGACCTCCCATTGATAATGATTTCTTACAAGTTTAGGCGATGTTGGCAAAGTTTCTTAAACAGGTGGTTTTAGTCACCTTTAATGGTAAATCTTGGAACAAATAAAATAGTGTTTCTTTTTAATTTTTAAAGAGGAGTTTCAACCAAAATTTTGTTCAATTTTTCAAGAATATATTATTTTTCTTGTGGAGCCTCATTGCCATGCTTATCTTTTCCTTCACTTCAATATTTTAGTATATTAAATCTAAATGCAGGTAGTTTTGTCGGAGCAATCTCTTTGCCGAGTTTTAAATTCTCAATATGAGTTATTATAATCTGAAAATTGATATGACTTCTCCATCTAAATATATGTTTTAGATATATAGTTTCATTAGCTTGATAATCAGATTGTAAGTTTTTAATTATTATGTATGACTATGTTTGAATGAGTTACGATTGAGTTGGAAGAATAAGTGGTGGTAAGTAGTTTTCTTCCACTATAACTTATGTTTTCTAACATGCATTTTGATCCAGCTCTGAATAGATTTTTGACTAAATGAGGAGTTTTACTGAAGAATGTTGAACCAAGAACTACTAAACTATTAAGTATGATCATTTTGAACCAAAAGCATCCAAAATTTCTAATAATAATTCTTTTACTTCCTCTCGTTTAAATAAAAATATTTCTACATCCATCTCAGTGCGTCAGTTAAGTTTTGCTTAAATTGAGATTGAATTTACCTGAAAAAATTTAATACAGAGTGAATGTATAATTAATTAGGAAGTAGCTTCTTACCTTGGTGGAAATGAGGATCATTTTTGTTAGTATAGATTGAACATCTAAACAAATATGTTAACAAATAATGATTGCTTATTATTGTTGACTAGATTATTATGTTGATCTAATAGTAATTATTCTCTCCTGCAATTTAAGGATCTAGCTTAAGCTTATGAGGTTACAGAATGACTCCACTGAAACATGAGATTTACTATCGGTATGGAAAAAATGCAGCAAGAAGAATAAATGAAAGCAGTGGTATAGCACACACAATCCGTTTGACATCTTTCAATCCTTCTTTGGTGAAAATCCATTTGAAGATTTGATTTTATGAAGCTTGTTATGCTATCAAATTTTTTTTTACTGAACTTGTTGCTTAAAGTTGCATAATTACAAGTGTTTATTTTGAGCAACGGGTGGGTGAACTGATAAATGACGAATACAAGAAGGGAATGTTAATGTGTAGTACATAAATATGCAACAAAACAAACACATTTCTTCAAATCTACACAATAAACAGCCTTTTTGTTCTTCTTCTTTCTCTGTTATCTATCTTTTTTTTTTTTTAAAATCAAAATTTTCCAGGAAAGGAAACAAAACGTAGGGAGGAAAACAAATAAAAATTAAGCTCAAAAGCTTCATTTGTGACGTCCTTTTAAACATTGACAACTCTTTCTCTATGCCCAGACAGGTAAATTAATATAATTAAATGAAATTTTGCAGTGTTGAAACGTGGAATATACTTTTCTCGATGACCCAAATCCAAGAATTTTCAATCTATTTCTTCTTTCTAGTTGCATCTCTCCACCCTATACGATTTATTTTTTTACATCTTAATAAATACCCATTTTCTTGCATTTATGTTATCTCATAATTTTTTATGATTAAAAATACATTTATCACCATTGCAAATTTTGGTAAGCAAAGGATTTCTGAGTTTGGAATCGGCTTTTGATTTCTTGATTTTGTTCGTCAAATATTGAGAAGATCTTTGCTTTGCTTTGCTTTGGTGTGAGGGAAGAAATTTGATTTCGTGATCATGTATTTGATTAGTAATTAGGCTACATTTTATGCGTTTTTAGATGTATTGATTTGGGTGTTTAATCTTTTATGTTGGTATAGGTCATCCTTGGATTTGTGTTTAGCAGAGTGCATTGACTGACCAATGAGAAAAGTAATATAGGAAGTTATATTTATTTCTACGATAATTTATCTCATTTGGAAAGGAGGCTAAACATTATATGGTTATTGCTCTGTGTTGTTCAAACGTGAATTGGTCAATGAGAAGATTGAAATGCCTGAGCTTCAAGACCCATAATTGCAACAAGCAACATGAAAGTCACGAGTGCCCGGAAGGAAGAGTCCTCTCTTGGTTTGAAATGACTTCAAAATCTGGCAATATTGCTATTTGTTGAGCATTCTCCTTTTCGTGAAATTTTCCCCCTTTTCAATCTTATAATTGTGAGCATGAACTACAAAATTATTGGCGTTAATCACTAAAATTTGGTTCTGGTTAGTCAATTGCTCTTTATATTTGTTAGTTGACTGAATGTTTAAATTAGGTCTAAATTTCTTCTTAATCTTCTAGTTTTAAAGATACTGCCATGAAGGTTTCTATCAAACAACTTGACCCTGGAATGATCCACTTGAGGTTTGAGTGTCCTCAATGCAAAGTGGAAAGATGATAACGAAATTATCTTGTATATTATCATTTTGTATAATTTTAACCACAAGTGAGGTAATATAATGTATAACATGAAACCAAAGGAAAAACATGTACTTTTGGTTTGTCATCTTGATGATTCCACTTAGCTAAATTTTAGCAATTATATATGATTTTACATTTATACATAATTTCACATATTTATTTACCCTTGTGCTTCCATAAAGTATACATTTATCAAGTAAGGCAAATCATTAGTATCTGTCAAATAATAGCATAAAAAATAGCAGGGCACAATGAAATCCATTATATTTATAATAGGGGTATTTAATTTTTACATACGATGCATCATAAGTATTGCATATCAGTGGCATTCTCACCCAATATTGTAGTCAACTAACTGCTCACGAATATATATTTTTACTATATATAGAAGATCCCTAAGTAATCAACGAAGGTTGTCTGCCGGCTTTCCCAAGGCCTATATTGGTCATTTCGAATAAATTGAAATACATAACCCTTATCTACATACTTGACCAAATTCACATTTGCTTGAATTTAGCAGACTGTGGCGGTCCCTAGAGTCTACAACATTATCCTTAGACGATTAGCATACTCCTCCTCATTTAAGGTACACCAGAAGTGTAGTCTATGAACACAATGATGAACATGTACGAATGCTGGCAGATACTATATTCATTAGGTCCACGAGATGTTGCAGGGCATTAGTTAGTCAAAGAACATAACCACGAAATTCATAGTGACCATACCGAGTTTTGAAGGCTATTTTCGGTATGTCATTCCTAACCCTAGTGATGATACCCCGTCCCTGAGATCTACCTTGGAGAAACAAGCGGCTCCATAGAAACAATGAACAAGTCGTCAATCTTGGTTAGGGATGCCTGTTCTTAACTGTAACCTTATTTAGTTGATGATAGTTAATACATATTCTGAGAGTACCATCTTTCTTTCACACGAAAACAACTGGAGCACCCCATGGAGAGATGATGGGCACGATGAAGCCCTTATAGAAGGTATTTTAGTTTGTTCCTTCAACTCCTTAAGCTTTCGGTTGGAGCCATTCTATAAGGAGGAATAGAGATGGGCTGAATATATGGAAGAAGGTCTATGACAAATTCTATTTCTCACTCGAATCTTCAGGAAACATGTTAGGAAATTCACTAACAAGCTGGGTATTTGGATAGTTGGGGTCTCGGGCTAGATCTTTGACCCGGGCAGGTGATAGATGCACCCTTTCGAAATGAGCTTCCTTTCCTTTAGGTAGGAAATAAATTGACCCTTAGGTGCAGAACTACTACCCATCACTCTAGGCGCTCATTTGGAAGCGAAATCGCGGCTACGGATTGCACTTGTGTTGAGGCATAACCAGTTTAACCAATCGATTTTAACATTAGAAATATGTAGCCAGGGTTGAGTGTCTCTACAAGCTCTACTAGATCATTGATAGTTTCTATACACCAGTTGGCTCTAGCCGACACGGCAACGGGATAAAGATTGAGAATGATTAAGAGAGGACTTACGGGTGATTTCAAATTGAACAACTACATAGGGAGTCGCGAATGATAGTATGTCTCTTGGATCTAGTAGGGTATACACATCTAAATAGAAAGACATGCTGCCTCAGGCCAGTGAATTGAGCTCTCATCGTGACGAGAGGACAAAGCATAAAAGCAATTTTGGCATTGACCGCCATCCGTACACGAAGTGTTATCTGTTGAGTTGGATGAGCTGCTAGAGAGTTTGCTAAAGTGGTAGGCCCCATGATTTCCCCGTCCTGTGACAGGCGCTCCTTTAGCCGTGACCCGACTAAATAACGATTGTGTACTTTGAAAATCTAGGAGCGAGACGGTCTCCACCCTTTCTATCCTTGTGGGACCGGAAGGTAGGGGCGGGTGATATGGGTCTTTGGAGTCCTACGTTGTTGTTGTAGGCGGCTACTACCACCAGACCTCACAGTGACCATACTCAGATTGACCCGTTCTAGTCCGCTTGTTCTCCGCTCCATATCCTTCAACTTTTATGCCTCAATCATCGGGCATGAGCGATGAGTGTGGAGAGGTCAATGTCCTTGAGGCCCATGATCCTACACTCCTTAAGTACTAGGTATGATACTAGGTTTGATACTCCATTGACGAATTTAAGCATGCTAGGCCTTAGCTCGGCTACCATCTCAAGAGCATATGTTGACAACCGAGTGAACTTCAATGCGCCTCCTCACGGTCTGTTACCTACTTTAAGTTCATGAACTCACACAATCTTAGCCTCCCTCCAACTCCGAGGGAAAAGATCTGTATAGAAATGTTGTGGTGAACTCTTCCCACTTTACTATCCCTGCTACTGTTGGCCTCCCTTCCTTCTATTGGTCATACCAAATCTAAGCCACCCTTTTCATTGGTGGCGGGCGGATCAACACTCTCATGAAACTAACACCCATGTCCAGGGTGATCTTTGGCACCTCATCCATAAACTCCTGGGTTCTCTCCCACCTTGGATCCATGAAAAGCTAGAGGGTTCATTCGGGTGAAGTACCAAACCTTAGTAGTTGTTTACCCATTTGTATTCATCAAGACTTTGCTAGTTCACTTGGTTAGTCCTTTATGCGAGCCGGCAGGCGGGGTTTGCCACTCGGGATTCCACTAAGGACACTTAGTCGTCTGAGGGGGCTGCTTCCCGGAGCTGGTGGGCGGGTCGGTTAGCATTGCCAGCCCTTCTTTCATTTCCTCATTTTGAAGGCATGGTTTCACTAAAACAAATAGAACACGAGTTAGGAGGACATTTATGGAATTAAACTTCAACGCACGGTAAGGAGTATGAACAAAAAGGAGTTTCTTAATAACGTCTCGTAGCTTCCCTATCATAAGTGTGGCGCACTTCACACCCATGAAAAGGACTCTGCTCGATGTGGCTTTCAGACATCCTAGGATACTCTAAACCTAGTGCTCGTATAGCAAGTTTGTCATGACTTGATGCGCACCTAAGCTAGAGACACGGTACTTGGTGCCACCACAAGTGACCCCAAGCTAACCCATGGTCTATCATTATCTTGCAGTAAAGTAGGTAAACATAAGTGGAAGCTTTAAAAATACAATCACTCAAGAAAATACTGATTTGACAAGAGTCAATATATCAAAAGAAACAATCTTGCATAAGCTGTGTTTTGGCAACTCTTGTTGATGAGTTGATGGGACAAGTCCTCATTGCTCTAAAAATCTTGTCTAAATGGGAACTAGCGAAAACAAATAACGTCCTCGGAAGATGAGGACTCACAGGCTGCTGCTGCGTGCTCGTGCGGGAACTCTGGCGATGTTGGGGCCCGAGAACTTGTGCTGTATCATAATACGATACAACATAGAAAGTATGCGTCGTTACTTCCAGATATCTTGAGTAAGTAAGATATACAATAAGCATGAGAGAATAAATGTAAGCTAATTGCAATAACATGAAATGACCAGGCGAAATGTAAGTTGGTAAATCGAACTATGACTAATATGGTCAATAATGACACAGGCGGCGATCCTGACATATCACAGGCTGAGATGCGAACTAAGCTAAATTGATACGGGCCCGAACTAAGGCGTAACATTAAGTGGGAGGTCTATAACCGACTTGTAACCACGTGAGTTAAATGTGATTTGATGTATACGCCCATCGATAGGGCCCAATATATGTTGCCAAGGTATAAAGGCATGGTATTGAGATCACTTTGTCTAGGCCCATTTGGGATAAATAACCTACGGTGGAAAGGTAGTTCTAGGAACACAGGTGTGGCCCCAGGACCACTGATGCGCTCGGTGCTAAGTCCTACTCCCACGAGATAGTCCTAGTCGACTACTAAGCTAATAGCTACGAAGATGGGGCTAGGCCAAGGCAGGATACTTATGCAGAGTACCACGAGTCTTTTCAGGCGAATAATTATGGCGGTGCTCTAAGATTGGCGAGTTACTTATGCGAATGTCATAACCATCTAAAGAACAAGCTGAGACTGATGCTAGTGGTTCTAAAGTAGTCCCGAGTATATCTGGAAAACATCGTAACCATCTAAAGAACTAACTAATAAGCCTTTGATAGTGGGAGGCATTACGGCACCTCAGAACTGATTATAGTCAAGGCGGTCAGTGACATTCTTGAAAGATACGAAGATACTAACACATTTATTTGAGACTTTACTAGCAAGCAGCGGGCGAGAATTCATGGTAATGTGCTGCAATTTCTATCACTAACAGGAGTCAAGCAACACTAATATCGATCAACTGTGCAGACCCAAATTGCATTGAAGAACTAGGGCTAAAATCTTAATAATTTATGTAAAGAGATAATGACCAAAATTATCACTAACAACAACCCTCAATACTCAAGAAAGTATGCAGGAAGAAATTCCATAATTCAATGACAATCGAACCCTAACAGTGAACTTGAGGGATGAACTAATAGAGAGATTTTAGGAGAGTTTTAGGAGCACAAGGGGAGGAACAATTCCCTTGTTAAATACCCACTCACTACCTGGTGTAGAATCCTTGAGAGAAGTACGAAGAAATCTGGCCTTGGAAGCCTAGTTTAGCTACGAGATGCATGACGGGAATTTCTTTGCTCTTGAGATCATGAGATGAGAGGGGTTAAATGCGATTACCCCTTTAATTCTCTCTAAAACATGCCCAAAAAACGTAGTTTAGAGCCTAAGTTTAAAATTATGAAAATCCTTAAACATTCCGCGGGAAAATCCTGCTAGTCCATCGAGGAATTTGGACAGGTGTTACTTAGGGATGGGCGGATTACGTGTCCCATCGTCAGCTTTGGGAGACCTCATCTGTCGGTCTGCAAGGGACACCACGACTGCGTTGTGTGCCTAACGATTCATGGTGACATGTCATGATGAACACTGCCCATAAATTCAACATCCAAGTCCAAACTCCTGACCACAACCAACTCCACGAATCATGGAGTCACTGCACGACTCGTGGCTGCCACTCACCAAGTGGTATCTTCGGGAGTCCACATGAACCCTTGACCACGACTCACTTGATGATCGTTGCTTTCGACCCACGAATCTTTGCCTCTATCGTGGTCACGTCACGGCACAGTTCCTTCCAATCCTCCCTCACTCCACGAGTCACTCCGACTCGTGGGTACTTCATGGAGTCTTTAGGCAACTCATCCTATAACTTTGGTGAAGAATTTTCTGCTTTCTCCATTTAAACCCTCGGAGTCACGATCTTAGGGAGTTTTAGGATTACACTCATGACCACTCCCAGGATGCTCATCTTGGGCCTGAGCCACTCATCTTCGGATAACCGCATGTTATCCACTTTCATTCTATTATTTCATATCCCATCAAACGGTCTATTTACATGAACACTCAAAGGTATTAATTTACATCACTAGCATGATTTTACACCACATTATAGCCACTCAAATGACAATTAAGAGAAATACATCGATCAACTGGCCACTTGAATTCACAATAATCAACACTATAAAGCTATAATCTCAGAGTTCGTTATACAAGTATAACTAACACATCATAATTCTAGCAAACTAGTGTCTGAAGACCAACTAAACATGTTCGTCAAACCACAATAAATATAGATCATTATATAAAGTCTAACTCCTCGTAAATCATAACTGCCTCGATTGCGATTTGGAATATAAAGCTACTCTACGGGAAGATACACCTTTCTCAATGCCTTTGAGGAACATTCAACGTCTAGAAATAAGACATTAAGAAATCGATCAATAGTCTACTTCTTCTATCAAGAGTTTGGGAACTCAACCCACTCCCTTCTCTTCTCGTCATTTGCGATTGTATTCGATAGGTGTAGAGCTAAATTATCTGCTTTAAACCTACTATGATCATTTCCAACCTAGTTTATGGGGTTTTTTTACTCCTCTAATCCCCCTAAATAGTTTTAAGGTTAAAGGTCCTAGCCATATTGTTTTGGGTCCCAAACATCCCAAACTCAACGTTCTACAATCATATTTACTTTAAGAAGTGTTAACTATCCATTTTTTGGCCTAGAAATCAATGTCCACTCATTCTCACTGGAAAACCCCAACTTTCACAACTAAGGGTTTTAACTAGAAAACCGCCATTAAGTTCACTCATTACCTCTAAGATATTAGGGGTGAAAAAGGGGAATGAGCAAACTAAAATTCTTACCTTGGGAAAGAGAGCCCCTATTTTGCCTTGGAAAATCGCCTTAACTTCTTTAGTTTTTATGCCTTAGAATAATGGGGTGAAAACTCTAAAGTCGACTCAAGCAGTTTTCTGCCTCGCGTCGTAATGTTACACCTCGTAAATTTTTAACATGTAGATGGCCTATTCGCATGTTGGTTAAGAGTTTTAGAATGCCATACATGCTAAGAAAAGGCCGGGGAAAGGAACCCGGATAAGCGACACATCAAGCCAACACAAAGGGTGGCGGACCTCCTCCGCGATGGCCCGAGTGTCACGGAGGCTCACCTCTCGATGGCCGGCGTATCAGGCTCACCTCCGCGATGGCCAACGTGCAGGTGAGTGCGCCTCAAGTATAAGCACCAACTTCGGTTTTAATCAATTTAATTTCATAATTTCCGGAGAACACGAGAGAACACGACTGGCTAACAACAAAGACACGAGTTTCGTTAAAATTTCCTTCCCGATTATGCCATTATATGCGGTCAAACTCAAATTAATCCTAGATACCGGAGTATAAGGCACACCCTTGAGCATTCTGCCCGGAGTTAGTTTTTGTGAAATTGACGGCGAACCGTAAACCTAGGATTAAGGTAAGTGGAATTGCTCCAAATTAGTGTCAATATACTCCTAGAACTAAAGTAAGCATTTCTCATCTGGACTTTGAGAAATAGCAGTTTTTTTATTTGTTTTTTGATAAGAGCCAAAGTTTGGGCTCTATATATATTAAAAGTGATATTTTCTTTGAATATTAATGTATTTGAATAAATTGATATATATATTGATGCCGGTTAGGAGAAATAGCGGAATATTGACAATTACGCCAATTAGGCGAATCGAAACGGAGGTATGTAAAGCTAGTTTCTTTGACAAGTTAGTAGTTAGGTATAGTAAAATAGTTCAAGTGCCGAGTAGAATGTTTTGACCGCATATTATATTTAGTATGCATTTTAGTATGATATTAGCAACATCATGTCATGTGTAGCAGTAAGAAGCATTACTAACACGATGTAAATTCTAGTAGAAAGTAGCGAAACGATCTGACATCCCGATTATGTGATTTAGTAAAGTAAGTCAGCATATTATCGTGTTCAGGTGAAACTTAGTAAAGCAATATAAGTTCTGCATGAGTATTTGGAAATAGAATGGTAGCCTAAAATGAAGTTTAGAAAGCATGTTAGAAGTAGTAAATCATGTTACTATGAAACTCTGTTATGCGACATGATTCCCAAGAAAAACTATATCTTGTTCGGTGTGGGCTCGGCACGGTATGACGAGGAAGATTGTATATATACCATTATTAGTTTAAGTATGTATTAAGTACATACATATCACTATCATTAGTTTTAACATGTAGTATATACCTACACATTATTGTCACTAGTTTTAGCGCATGTGCTATACGCGGTTGGTATGGCTAGTTGAGGACTGGCCCGCGTATTGTTTTGGGGTTGGATTACCTAGAATTCATGGCCAGCCCGAGAGGTTAATAGCTGTATCGACTCGTCCGCCGAGCTTGAGATACGTCGCTCTGGTGGCATGCCGTCCCGAGACGAAGATGAGATACCAGTTTTCCCCATATTTTGCCATGGTCGGCTTTTATACACCAGTCGGCCGGAGTACGCCGGTGTTGATTCGGGAGTCCTTCGGACTGGAGTACGGTTATGTCGGGGGCTCAGTGAGCTTGAGTGCATACCAAGGGGACCCGTGGGATGCTTATAGTTATTAGGAGATGGGATGACCGGGGTAGGGGTATAGATTGCGTGTTGGTTGTACCTCCGTATAAGAGCCGGGTAAGGTTTGTGTGCTATACTATGTTATATTATGCCATATTCGCTAGATATGAATAGATCGACAGTAGAAGAACACTACATTTCAGTATGACTCCTACTCCTTTTCGGTATAGTTGCGGTCAGTCTTGAACTCATACTTTTATTCGATTTGTATGCTATTTCCTTCTACTTCAGCTCTAATAGTTATATTGCTTGTCTTGATTTATTTTCCGATTGTTGCTTTACCTTTCAGTGCAGTGATGCGCGCCCGTTTAAGGGTGCTGCATTGCCTGCAAGTACTCATAGACGAGACGATCCCTCGTGATTCCGGCTTGACACCGCGAGTCATCAACTCCGAGTCATCAGAATTCTAGATAGCTAGAGGTTTATCCCTTTTCTTTTGTTGTACGGTATGGGTAGGCGGGGCCTGTCCCGACCATATTATCTCATTCTTAGAGGCTTGCAGATTGCCTGCTCCCTGTGGTTAGTTATGCCGTCGTGTGAGGCCGTGTATGTCTTAGTTATTTATAGCGGCCGTGTGAGGCCTCGTTCGATTAGTGTGACCTTGTCGGTCACGTAGTTGTTTAACTTTTTTTGTTTTCTTGGTCAGAATAACTAAGACAGCATGGTGGCCTTAATCGGCCGCATAGGTTCCTTCATACCTCTTTGTTATTGCAGTTGCATTGTTACTTACGCAGGTGACTATAGGCCTAATCGGTCGGAGGCGTATTTACAACATTATATAGCCCGTCATTTTCTTGATTCCAGTAGAGCCGACGAGGCACGGAAGTGCTTGGCTGGTCTGCGGTTCAGGTCCTAGTAGGGGCACCAGGTGCAGTCATACTTTCCCCAAGGCGGGAGCATGACAAACTTTGTATTAAAGGAGGTCGTATCCCGGGGAGTGCAAGCCTTGCTAAGAAGAGTCTTGTCTATGTATGTGTTGTGCACCACATACTATAGACAGGAGGCTGCAAGGCATGATATGATGGTTACTCTTTCTTCTTATTTAATACGTGCTATGAGCGGTACAGTATAGGGTTGAGTCCACACAAGAGCTTATCATACTCTTTGATTGAATGCAAAGTGGATTAATTTCTCTGGGCGAGAAGATTGGATATAGCGGTAGAAGAGGGCACCGACGATTCTTGGAGATAATACGGCGGGGAGGAATGAGGGACCTCCCAATATGATACCTCTATCGGTACCATCCCAGTCTATATTTCTCGCCTCAGAGTAGGAAGTTAGAAGCATAGTGTACATACGAGTTGATTTATTTGTAGATATATAAGATCGACTAAGATGATAATAATAGATTATCGGAGAGATGTGAAAGAGAAAATGCAGGATCCCCACCTCCACCTTTCGAGATGTAAAATGGTTCAATATCTTCGTTTTGTTGCAGTAAGAAAAGATTATTCCATCTCTTAGTTTTGATTCCAGTATATCAAAGGGATAAGGATTGAGGGCGGTGTTGCCCAAAGTAAGCGGTAAGTGAAGATGGATTGGTTGATTCTAGAAAGTGTTAGAAAGAGTAACGAGCCCTTATGATTATGTAAGTTGTGCAGACCCTCACGGTAATAAGTCGGAAGAGCAGTAAGACTATCAGCTTACTCGAAGTAGGCGTAGGAGATCCGTCGGTGATGGACTTCCGGTAATAGTCAAGGTTCAAGTCGAAAAATTTGGAGAATCTGCAGTAGCATGCTAACGACGAGTGGTATGCAAGATAATAGTTATAATCTTAGCTGTGATATTACTTCAGAAAGACAAGGGAGATTATGAATAGATGGAGTCCGACTGCAAGTCAAAAGAAGTATAGGTTGGAACTTGAGTGGTAACCTTATTGACAATGAAGGCGGGTACCTTGAATTTGAGCTGGGTTTAATGAAGATGAGGGTGAAGAGCATGAATACGATTTTGAGGAAATGGAATCCTCGATTGATAGAACATGTGTATTAAGGACTAAACCTCCAGATGACAGCTAAGAGAGACGTAAGATTGTAGTTTAGAATGTTGGAGTACGTCCGCCCCACAAGGAGAAGGTAAGAGGGTGCCGACCCGAGAGACTCTAATCTAGTGTGGACCAGAGACAAGGTCCAACATGAGGCGATCCACGAGCCTTAATATAATGCCAAATGAGCCACAAGGTTGGGATATTGACCCCACGTTGTAGGAGTGGCGAAAATTTCAAATAACGAGATCATAGCTAAGTGCATGTGTGTGTTGCTTTGAATGGGGCAAAATCCAATGAAATGGTACGGAAGGGCCCGGGGAGATATCATTAAACTATAGAAGCCATTATGTCATGTACGGTGAAATTCGAGTAAAGCATGCCGAGATTACGTATTACTCAAAAATTCAGTATGGATTGTATATAGTTGTTGGTATATATATATATATATATATATATATATATATATATATATATATATATATATATATATCTGAGATATCCCGAATATCTTTGTGGTAGCTATCAATAGGATTACGTCCACACAAATTACGGATTGGAAATTTGCTAGGAAGTATATATAGACTGTACTACAGGACCCCTCACCAAAAGGGGCGGGATCTAGACTTCAGAAGGTTACAAGAGTTAATGCTTTGAATCATATGGTTGGTGAATGCGGGCGCGGTTAGGCAGTCCTAACGACTGGCTAGGCGCCTGCATTGCTGAGGAAGCATCCCTAAAGACCCCGGTAACATTATCGCATGTGCAGAACCAAAAATAGAGATCGAATAAGCATATTCCAGGAGTTAGCAACACCATAATTCTTCAGTATGTTAACCTCTGAATTATTCTTATTAGATCTCTATTCAGAGTTAACAACACCATAATTCTTCGGTATGCTAACCTCTGGAATTATGCTTATTCGATCTCTATTTCCAGCCTTGTGGAGTGAGACTCAGCCTTAGTCAACTTGTAGGTTATCAAGTAGGACACCCCGCCAAGTCGGCCGGCCGTCGGTCGGACAAACCCGTGGGCTACCCCAGAAGGAGTCCACATGTTAGTCGGTGACGGTTGGTACCCCGTAGGTTCTCATAGATATTCCAATCTGAGAGTCCTAGGAGAAGGCCAGTCTCTACAGAATAGCTCATAAGACCAAGAATTTCTGTGAAGGCAGTATAGATCAAGTGGATATGAATAAGGCATAAGGAATTGGTAGTATTCTGCCTTTAGCATAGTGTCTACTAGGAACAAGGAAATCGATGGAGTTCCTGTGAAGATCCGAGGGCGAGTCGCACGAGAGTAAGTACGACTAAGCCCAGCTCTACAATTGTCAATTCGAATAACAAAGCAGTTAGTTGTCCATAACTCATGATTGCCATGAGGCTGCGAGATGTCGAGTAGGGCAGTTAGAGCATAGTTAGACTACTTCGCATTCGGGTCATCGGCCAGTTATTGATTATTGACGGATTATTAGAGATCATGATCACTGTCGGGATCCTCTGATCGGATACGTGCACATGGTGTCCCTGTAGACAGTCAGACAGAGATTATTCCAGCGGCGAGTAGCATTAGCATGCGACACATTCCGTCCGTTTTGGATGACTACTGCGCCGAGTGCGCGTGGTCAAACAAGTAGTAATATGGCTCAAATCGCCAAGTATCGATCCCACGGGGAATTTGGACTAAGGTAACAATCTAATCAAGTGTTAATAAACTTTAACTCTAAAAATGCAGACAACAGGGTAAAGAAGATTTTGGGATTTTGTTTCCTAATTTATACTAAATCTAAAACGAATATACAATTTAGTCGAACTATAGTTATGAGCATCTTTGAGGCTAAGCAGACATGTAGAGAAATAATTTATCATTGAATTTAGTTCAACACTCCAGCCGGTTGCTAGTCAAGAATTGTGCCTATGGATTAAAACTCTCGTATTTAACTTAAGAATCATGAACCTTCCACCTACATTTCTGTGATAAGAAGAAATTCATGTTCTATGATACAAAACCGATTCCGTAATTGACTAATACGACTTTGGTATATTTCTATCTTGAAGGTAAATCAATTCTAAATTTTCCCAAACTAAGAAAAGATCATATCTATCAATTCACCCAACTTTCCAATTTCTTGCTCTTTTGAGTTGAAACCGGACTTTTAGATCTGCATTAACATTGTACGCATTAATGCGGTAAGAACAAGAATTAATAGAACAACCATGGAAGAAAAGATGAAAAACCAAAATGATCAATAATTACATTTCACTACAAATGTTCTTTACCTACAAACAGAGTAATTGTACTCATTTTGTGGATTAAGCATCTTCAAATGAGTGTAAACAAACAATTGAAATAAAGGAGAAAGAGAGATGAGAAGAACCTAGGATTTTCGTCCCCTCATTTACCTGTAACACGTTCTTGCTCCAGCCAAGTCGGAATAATTAAAAATGAACCTAAGTGTTCTATTTATCTTGAGGTGGGAATTTTTCCCATAATAGCAAACTTAACGTGTCACGGAGAGGCGCGAAACGCGCCTCAAGTGACACGGCATGGCTGTGAACCCTCAGCAGGTCCAGGCCCTCCGGGTATTTATGCCCAACGTGCCACGGCGTACAGCGAGGGGCTTGGCCAACATGCCATGGCTCAACGTGCACCTTCCCTTTGGAATGCCATGTTCCAGGTGATTGATCAGCGTGCCACGAAACAACCACGGACCTTCTCGGAATTTGGATAACTTTAATCATCGGTGAATGCCATCCCGCAATGGCAGCGTGACAGGCTCCATCGCGGAGCCCCTTTAACTTTTCTCCTTGGCCTTTTCCACGCTCGCTTCCGAGTCCATTCCCAATTTCTCCCCACATGCATCTTAGCTTCCTAAAATAGTATTTTTCCTGCAAACACGCTAATCATGTTGGTTAGTATAAATTCACATTTTACTACAAATTACATGAGAAAGTACAAATAACGATAGATAAATAAGACAAATGAAGCATTTGAGTATCACTTGGGCATATAATTCTGCCCAAGATCCACGGCTTGAGGAAAGGCCAGATAAGCTCTAGCTATACAAATAGATTACTTGTCGATTTTAAGTATAATAAACCAGTATGATCGTCGGTTACATTCCAACTTCTCTAAATTTGAATTACGGATGAATTGATGGCCTTTGGATCACATCGTGTCGGAGATTGGTACACAGAAGTAGATACCGAAAATAAAGTAGTGAAAACATGGCGAAGCACCACTCCGACCGGGATACCACGGGTTTCACAGGGTCGGTCGGGTACTACGAAGAAAATTTGTGGAAGGATTTTCCACCTTAACGGCACCTCTAACTGGCTGACACGAAGCGGCAAAAAAAATTCAATGGATTGAGGCATAGAAGCCCGAGCTTCCAAGAAGTTGAATTTGCGGCGGTATCATTTGGATTTAGAGAGTTGTTGAAGACTATGATGTGAATGTGTATCACCCGGGGAAGGGGAAAACGTAGTAGCGAGATGCCCTCGGCGTGCAGATGCGGGAGGTTAGCATACTTGCAGCCGGGCAGCGGGAATTGGCCCGAGTTGCATCGGTTAGCCAGTCCTGGCCGTTCATGTAGAAAAAACGAGACACGGAGCGGTAATCAAAATGCGCGGTGTCTTCTTTAGTTATGGAAGTAAAGGAACGGCGTGCAGATCCTAGCTTGATTCATTTGGAAACGAGTTGTCGGGGAGAGATGGCTGATTTTCGGAATGTAGGGGATCGAGTGTGGAGATATAAAGATCTCCTTTGTGTTCGGAACATTGCAGGCTTCGCGGCGGATTACGGGCCAGGTACATTATGCCCGTTATTCTCTCCACCCGGAGTTTTGAACATGTGCCATGATATAAAAGGAATTTACTAGTGGCTAGAATAAAGAAGGGGATAGTAGAATTTGGCTCGGTGTTCCAAGCGCCAATGGCATTAAGCGGTTGCAGAAGCCAGTGGTTTCACTCAAAATGGTGTTACTCATGAGTGGAGCAGTGTCTTTGGATGTATAAGGAGATTTTTCAGTGCTAGGCGTTGATATGCCTCAATGCGGGTTATAGTTGGTGACAAAATCAGCTCACTTCTTGTCAATAAGAGCTACCTACTCAGGTTTGAGGATTATGCTGAAATTTGTATATTAAAGAAATAGTCGGGTTGCATGGTGTTCCGGTATCTATTATCTCGACATAGGAGCACAATTTACAGCTAGATTTTGGCGGTCGTTTCAGAGAGGGAAGTGCAGGAACGCAAATTAATTTGAGCACGGCATTCCACCCACCCAGGACGGATGGACGGGCGGAACGCACTATTCTGACGGATATGCTACGGGCGACATTGGACTTTGGAGGGAGATTTGGAATGAGCATTTGCTTCAGTTGAGTTTGCTTATAACAATAGTTACCACTCGGCTATCCAAATGGCGTCCTTTGAGGCATTGTATGACGAAAATGTAGATCGTCGGTTAATTTGGTTTTGAAAGTAGGAAATTCGGCATTGATTGAGCCGGATATTATTCATCGGTCGAGAGGAAGAAGGTAAAGCTTATCGAGCACGCCTACTAGCTGCCTTTCCAGGCCGCTAGAAATCGTATCTTGATGTGCGGCACGCGAAACCCGAAATTTAAGGCAAAATGATGAGTGTTTTTGAAGTTTCTCCGATGAAAGGGTAATAGAGATTCGAAAGGAGGTAAGCTCGTAGAGATTTGTTGGGCCTTACCGGATTCGGTGGAGGAGTAGGCAAGGTGGCATACGAGTTGAACTTTCCCCCAGTGGTCTGTTCATCCGAGTTTTCACGTGTCTATGCGAGGAAGTATGGGACCCCTCGAGTTGTCCCGATTCGGGATGTCCGGGTTACGGAGGAGCTGGCCTATGAAGAGGTTCCGGTAGCCATACTAGGCAGTGATTATGAGTTGAGAACTAAGGTGTTGCTTACTTTGTCCAGGTCTTTGTGCAGCTGTGGCAGGAGATGACTTGGGAAGCGAGAGGGAAGACATGAAAGTGGACCTCCCCCAGTTGTTCTAGACTTAATCAGCCAGTACGCTAGTATTGTTGTTTATAAATTGCCTTATATTACGTGTATAATGAGGCAGAGTTGGCTTTAGCCTATTGCGTGATGACTATTAGTATTGTGTGGAGTACTGTATTGGACTTTTACGAAAGTTTTAAGTTTTTGAGATAGTCCATATTCTGAGAGAAGACTCTCACGAAATTTTCTAGAATAAGTCAAGTAAGTTGAACTTCTTCTTTGGTAGAAGTTTACATTCGGACCGAATGTTCTTAAGGGGACACCCCATAAATTATCAACATGTAGATGACCTATTCGCATGTTGGTTAAGAGTTTTAGAATGCCATACATGCTAGGAAAAGGCCCGGGAAAGACCGGATGGCGACACGTCGAACCATCGTAAAAGGAGGCTGGTAGACCTCTCCGCGATGGCAGTGTCGGGAGGCTCACCTCCGTGATGGCCCAGCGTGTCCACCCAGGCTCGGGCCGGCGGTGTCACGGAGGCTCACCTCCGCGATGGTCAACGTGCCACGGAGGTGAGGTGCAGCCTCAAGTATAAAAGCACCAACTTCGGTTTTAATCATTTTAATTTCATAATTTCAAATACCACGAGAGAACACGGCTGGAACGGAGACACGAAGGTTTCGTTAAAATTTCCTTCCCGTTACACGCCATTATACGCGGTCCAAACTCAAATTAATCCTAGGCCACCGGAGTATAAGGCTGAGAGCATTCTGCGGAGTTAGTTTTGTGAAATTTGGCCGGCGAACCGTCGTGCTACCGGGGGTTAAGGTAAGTGGAGATTTATTGCTCCAAATTAGTGTCAATATATACTAGCCTAAAGTAAGCATTTCTCCCTTCTGGACTTTAGAAATAGCGAGTTTTCGATCGTTTTTTCGATAAGCCAAATTGGGCTATATATATATTAAGTGATATTTTCTTTTAGAATATTAATGTATTTAGTCCTAGTTGATATATATATGGATGCGATTGGGATAAATAGTGGAATATTGTGAAATTACGCCAATTAGGCAGGAAATCGAAGCAGTGTAAAGCTGGATTTCTTCGGCAAGTTAGTAGTTTCGGTATATTAAAATAGTTCAAGTGCCGAGTAGAATGTTTAGAAACATATTATATTTAGTATGCATTTTAGTATTAGTAACATCATGTAATGTGTAGCGTGAAACTTACTAGCGCGATGTAAATTCTAGTAGAAATTGGCGAAACGATGCAACATACCCGGTCTTGAGATTTAGTAAAGTATGTTAGGATATTACTGTCTTTGTTCGGTCAAAACTAGTAAAAAAGCAATATAAGTTCTGTAAGGTATTTGAAATAGAGATATGGTAGCCTAAAATGAAGTTTAGAAAGCATGTTAGAAGTAGTAAATCATGTTACTATGAAACTACGGTATACAACATGATTCCCAGGAAAAACTATATGTGTTGAGTATTGGGCTCGTACAGATTATGACGAAGATTGTATATATACCATTATCGGTTTGGCGTAGTAAGTACATACATATCACTATCATTAGTTTTAATATGTAGTATATACCTACACATTATTGTCACTAGTTTCAACATGTGGTATCACATGAGTTAGTATAACTAGTTGAGACTTGGCTTGTATTGTTTTGGGGTTGGATTACCTAGAATTCATGACCGCCCCAGGGTTAATAGGTAATAAGGCTCGTCACACCGCCAGGCGAGGATACGTCGCTCTGGTGGCATGCCGTCCCCGGGGACGAAGATGGGATGCGATTTTTCCCCATATTTTGCCTTAGTCGCTTTATGCACCCCGGGGCGTCGGCGGGTACGCCGGGGTGGTCAGAGTCCTTCGGACTCGGAGTGCAGATATATCGAGGGCTCGGCGGAAGCGAAGTGCATACCCGGGGGACCGGCAGGGATGCTTATAGTTATTATAGGAGATGGGATGGCCCAGGGGTAGGGGTATAGGTGCGTGTTGGTTGTGCCTCGACATGGGGGCCGGGTAAGGTTTGTGTGTGCTATATGTTATATTGTGCCATGTTACGCTAGATATGAATAGATGTTGGTAGAGCGATACATTCCAGGTATGACTCTTACTCCTTTCAGTATAGTTGCGGGCAGTCTTGAACTCATACTTTCGATCGATTACAGTCTATTTCCTTCTACTTGTCTTAATTCTCTTAACCATCTTGATTATTTCCGAGTTGTTGCTTTACATACTCGGTACGGCGATGCGCGCCGTTGGGGCCCGGCTTGCATTACTGCACGCAAGTACTTATGAGCGAGCCGATCCTCGTGATTCTATGCTTGACACGAGTCATCAACTCCGAGTCTCAAGGGCTAGATAGCTAGAGGTTTATCCCTTTTCTTTTGTTGTACGGTATGGGTAGAGGCGGGGCCTGTCCCGACCATATTAGTATTCTTAGAGGCTTGCGATTATATACTCCTTTGTCGTTAGAGTTTGTGCAGGTGCGTGAGGTCTTGTGTATGTCTTAGTTGTTTATGACGGCCGTGTGAGACCTCGTTCGATTGGTAGTGGTGACCTTTTCATTCACGTGGGCACATTTAGCACCTATTTTCTTGATTCGAGAAGTAACTCGACAGCATGGTATCGGCCCGCATAGGTTCCTTCATACTACTATTGTTACGGTTGGATTGTTGTTTACTTACGGTGACTATAGGCCTAGTCGGCCGGAGGGGCTGTATTTACAACATTTATATAGCCCGTTATTTTCTTGAATCCCGAGTTAGAGCCGACGGGCACCGGAAGTGCTTAGGCTCATTCTAGCGATTCGAGTCCTAGTAGGGCACCGAGGTGCAGTCATGCCCCCCAAGGCGGGCGTGACACGTGGGTCTGAGTGGTCCATTTTCCAGCACATGTCGACACATATGGTGATCCTGATTACGCCATGACGGACGACAATTTCTCCACTAGCAATGGCAGCGGCCCGACTTCATCCTCTCATGGCCGATCTTCTTTGTAGCAAAACTTACATCCTTTAACGGTGATTCAGTTAACCGATGGCTCGATCATTCAATACAGTTTCCTCAACTCATACATCAATATGTTCTTACTACCCTCCCCTATGAGTTTCGTGGCTTAGCTTGTCATAGGGGTTCGAGTACTTAAGCCGTTAATTTACCTATAACGACGGGCGGAGTCGTTATAATATTGTATATTATGTAATTTAAAAAATAATTATTATAAAATGAGTTAGTAGAAATAGGCTAATAACTTAATTTTGCCACCATTTGCTCAAAATATACATATGCATCTTATTCTTTTTGTCTTTCTTATTTTAAATTTTTGGGGAGCCGATAATGGAGAAGGGCAATTAGGTGAAATCTCCCCATGGAATAGAAGAGAAGAAAATCAGATCATCCTACAAAATAATTTAATGGTAAAAAGAATTGCAATTTAAATTAGAATACATGGTTGAAGATGTCACTAACTCTGTTGTTCCTTCTCTTCCTGTTGTTCTTTTACAAAATATTTACATTAAATATTCTTATATTATAACTTAATTGTTTCTTATATTTCAAAACCAAATATTTAACTATTTATACTGCAAAATCTATACAAAAAATATAACAGTGTTATTCCTTATTTCTTGAAAAGTATTTAAACCTCTTATACAATAATTAAACCCTACATAAATGACCAATTACATAACTACACGTAAATTTTTAGATAATTTTAAATTGAACATTAATAAATAAGAAAACTAAAATAAAAATGAGAAGTTCCTATATGATAAAATAATAGTAAAATTTTTAAAAAAGACTAAAAAGAAATTGTCTCATGTTTCAACTGCAAGAAATTATTACTAATAATATATGGTATTTGTGAGTCATTTCCCATTTAAAGTTTCAAAAATAAATATTTTAAAAATATTTTATTTATATTGTATAACTGAATTCCTGAATAAAGATACACAATATATATATTATTTCTTAATTAATATATACTTTTTTATTAGTTATATTCTTATATATTTAATTATCAATATACATCGTATTATTAAAGAGATAAGCATTTAACTCACTAATAAGAATAGAATTAATTTACCTTAATATTTGTGTTATATTTTCATAGCATGGAGGATTTAAATTTCTGATTAGAAAACACAAATATATATTTATAAACTAAATCATATGACTAGATGCATTTAATAATGAACTCCATATTGATGCGAAAAATATATCAAAGAAGGATAAAGCCAACTTTAACGGTAACCTGTGGGCCAAAGAGATCTTAATCCTAAAGAACTCCAGCCTGGAGCCTTGCTTAAATGTAATGGGCCGGCATTTATTCCCAAAGAGATAAAGCCGTACTCCGTTAAGAAACGAAAATGGTCTCTCTTTTCATCGTATATAATAAGGTAAATTAATTAATTAAAGAACCAACACGTTAGTTAACGTGCTTCTTTATCTTCAATACTGTTTATTTAGTTTAGGGAAAAAGAAAAAGTAGAAAGGCCTACCCTCGCATAACGTCGGGAAAATATTTGTTCCGATCTACTTATTCCCCAATTTATCCCTTCTTTGCAACTGTGACATCCCATAATTTGCAACCGGAGACATTCCTCGCTCACGGATTCAATGGCGGAGGAATTTGTGAAATCAGTTGAAGATGGTGTACATCTATCGAGAAGGATATATTTCGGCAAGGACAGGGCGGTGGCGCCGCCGAAGCCCATGACGGCGATGGACAAAGCGTCACAGTCTTACCTTCCCCAGTCACCTATGATGTACGCCGTGATTGGTGATCCTGCTATCGTTGATAACCCGGATATTCCAAGCTGCCAGCCTCCGTGCACGGCCGGTGCGATCCTCCTGCTTTGATTCCCTTCAGATGAACGAAGTTTCACTTGAAGCTGATTGTTGTTATTTGGATACGGCGTTCATCACTGTCACAGGATCATGGCGTGTGCATTGCGTCATGGGTAGCCGTGGCTGCGACTGTCGTATCGCCGTCCCCATGGGTGAACGAGTTATTTTCTTCTTTTGGATTACCCATAAGTTTCTCTTTATGATCCTATATTGCCTGTAACATCCTTTTTGAAATTAACAAAGTAGAGATCATATCAATCAAAAGGAAAAAGAAAGAAGTAGATATCATAAAGCTGTTAGTCTTAGAAAAACTGCCTCCCTCTATTAGGTTATTTATATGAACAGTGTAAAAATTTTTACACTATTGGTGTAGTTTAATCTTTAATTTAATAATTAAAGGTTTCTTGTTCTGTTTTCAAATAATCGGTTAGGTTTGTTATTAGAAGTTTACTTGTAGGTTAATATTATCTCAACTTGATGGTGTAAAATGAAATTACATAAACTGTTGGTGCACAAATCTTAATCTCTTAGGGAAATGGAAATGTTTTAATCCTGGGATCATTGGTGTGATGAATAATCTACTGTGCATCATGGTAACAGAATCTTTTGACTGCTTACAAATATCTTTCAGGTGTTCTCTCTTAGTAGGACAAAGATTACAGATTGCTGAAGCTGGTAGTAAATTGCTCCAGTCTTTGTCGATACTTTATTTCCTTAGAAATTGGGATTTCTAATTTTCCCTCTAAAGATGCTGATGATCCTGATAACACAATTCTTTTTCTATTTATAATAATTTTAATAATACCTTTGGATTTTTGTTAAGTTTGTATTATAATTTCCTTGCAAGTTTCTGAATTTTAGAGGCAATGTAGCATGCCTAGTTTTAAAAGATATCTTCTACATTTCTGGTTCTCATATTAATGGTTAAAAAATGTGGTGTTTCTTCTTTCTTCTCCTGTGTTCCTTTTGGTCGAAGGAGATCCTTTCTGCCTTTTCGTCTTTTTGTTTCCCGAAGAAATGAACATAATTTAGTCATTGGTGCTTTTATGACGTGAAGCAAGAGGCGACACAAACTAATTGGAATTAAGGCTTTGCTATTTTGTAACATTTACATTTGGCCCTGTGTTTGTCAAGTAGAAACTTGTACATTTGTATAACGATAAGTGTGAGATTCAGGGAATCTCTAGTATTAGAGAACCTCTAATTTGCCTTATAAGTCAGGTTATTTGTATTGGAATGAGATGGACATGAGTAGAGCAGAATGGACATAGAGGATTCAAATAGATGACCCGACTAATTTGGAGAAGAGGAGTAGTTGATGATTGATTGGTGCTTTCATGACGTGGGGTTGTAGCATGACAAAGATCTGATCAACTGTGTCTCATTAAATAAGTTTCAGGATGACATCGATCTCAAGTGTTGTCTCATTAAAATTTTGCTTCTTATACATTATCAAAGCATATATATGTTTTGCTGCTTATGTTAGACCTCGCCTCATATTTTTTTGTTTCACAGAAGTGAAACATTTCTGATTGTTTGTTCTCAAGTGATAAATTATTTGGCTAACAGGGTTCAATTCTGGGGTGTGAGGTTGAGACACCCAGGAAATCTTACTGCACCAAAATAGTTCCCCCGGATGATGAAAGTGAAACAGAAAAAGTAGCCAACATTGAAGATAGATGCTTTCTGAAGCCCCACATTTTTATCCTTACAATACCACAGGTAAATTTATCAGAGTGTCCGATATAACCCACTCTCTTCTTCATTATTGTTCATTTTAATGATGTACTTACCTCTTTAGGTGGATGGTGGAACCAACATCTCTGTCACGATTAGATGGTCTCCAGGATTATTATATTGCAATGGCCAGCTAACCTTGGATATTACCATTTAGTTTCCCAGACTTCGTTACTCCAGCTGGAAAGAAGATCTCTAAAAAGAAAAGATACAACAATGTTAACTCTGGTCCTGGAACAAGTTCTGTGCCAACCGCTAGTCACCCCTCTGAAGGTGTGGCCTGTTTTATATTCCACTGGTTTGTAGTTTTGTGGTTGAACAATTGTGACATCAGGTTATATTTGTTTTTCTGTTAGAACCTTGACGTCGGGCGGAAAGTTGGGCTTCTTTTATGAATCTGAAGTCACAGATTGGTCAAGTAGTAACTTTGTTTTCTTACACGGTAGGTCTTACATGAATTTGTGTTGATCATAATACACAGCATAGTTCTCACTTCCTGGAAAGGAAGGTCAAACAATTAGCCACTAGGGTAACTATCTTGCTGTGTTTTGGCTCAATAATATTAAAGTGACATTTACTCTAAATCTTTTCACAATTTGGACTGCGAGAAACTCTTTCATCCATCACCACTATGTTTTCAGGTTTCCTCGGGTCATACTTATGGCAGTGTACTTTTGCAATCACCCTCACTACTTGACAGCGACCAAAGAGAGATGTTTTGCTGCTCTCTTTTTCCGGGAGACCAGCAGTGTAGGAAGGTTGGTGCTCTTCTTCTTTTTCTTACGTGTTAACCTTTGCATTTAAAATTTGTTCTCTAGAGTTTATCTTTTTGACAATTTTAAATGAGACCAATGGAAATCTGTTAGTTATTCTTCTACATTCAGCATCTATTGAGTCCTATGATGTTCCATCCTGATGCCAGATTGCTAGTTTCTCTTCTAAGATAAAAGATGTAATTGGCGTTGTTTGTGAGGTTCAGCTAAATATTTGCAGTTATTGGTACATAATCATGCATATTCATGCCCAACTCACCTGGCTTGTCTAGAAGATTACTTAATTAGCACTCACTTTCCGGAGGTGGAAAAATAAGATACCGACTTCATATATTATCTATGAAGGAATGATTAACCAATAACATCTAAACATCATCATGCTTATTCATGCCCAACTCACCTGATTTTCCTAGAAGATTACTTGATTAGCATTTACTTTTCGAAGGTGGAAAAATAAGATACAACAGCAATCCCATTTATTATTTCCATGTGTTTGAGTTTTTATATCATCTGTGATGGAATGATCAACCAATAACATGTAAGTTGTAACAGGAAGTAAGTATGTGTACTTGGAGAAGATTGACTTGTTTTATCATTATTTGTTCTCCAAAGTCCCTCTTATTGCTTAGGGCTATTATATATATGAAGTGTCAATGCTCTTCTTGTACTTACTAAGGAAAATCTTTTGTCACTGTCACTTGAAATTCCTGATAGGTCTTCAGAAAGGAAGTGGTATTTGTTGTTGATATAAATTGGGAGCATGAAGGAAAACCAATTAATTATACCAAACAAGCCCTTTGTATGGCCTTGTCAAAGCGATTCTCAAGATCTGTTTACTATAATAGCTTTCAACAGCGAAAAGTACCTTTTTTTCATCATCGCTCAGGTTGGCAGCAGAGAGGCTATTGAAACTGCAACTCAGTGGATTGGCATGAATTTTATTGCTGGTGGCGGCACAAATATTTTGAATCCACTGACTCAGGTCATACCCTTTTTTAACTATCTGTCTCTGGTTATATTAATTTTTTCATCTTGGTTAGTTGCAAAACCATATTATTGTAAATTGTTAATTGTCTCATCTATTGAGTCGGAGTTGATGGATCTATTTGAGGTAGTATCAAGCTTCCACTTTTGGTGAAAAACATGTAGAATGAAAAGAAAATATAACAGCAGTCTGCTTAGTATTCATATAAGCTGCTTCCATATGAGCAGAATATCAAAAGTTATAATGAACAGAACTTCACCGAGGGTGTTCTTCTTTCGCATCAATAACAGTTTCTCTAAACAATGACATGTAACAAATCCTTCTTTAGCTGCTCCAAAATTTTATGGACTAGGACATTGAGTCTGTATATATTTGCTTGGACTCTTCAACGTCCGACACGGGTGCAGCAACATTTGAAGAGTCCGAACAACGTAGGTCTATCATATATATATATATATATATATATATATATATGTGTGTGTGTGTGCGCATCAATTCTTTTCTATGGTTGTAAAATGATTCAAGGGTTGAATTTTTGGTTTGCATGGTTTCTTTAGTTGCTTCTTTGCATCTGTGGCTACATCTAGCTAGACACTAGGCTAGAGTTGCAATAGGTGACGTTCTATTCAAACCTATGCTCAACAAAAACGTTTTGGCTGTCAGCCAATATTTCCTGTCTGATTGAGTTGTAAAACTGGAAGAAATTGGGCCACTATTTGTTGTAGATATTCACAATTGATCATCCCTCTCAATGTGAGATGCTATTTAATGATGCCTTTCATCTCAAAAATATCTTTAGGACAGAAAGGGCCTAGTTGTTAGTTGAATATCATTTGCTTTGAGCATTTGGAAAGGAGGACCTAAAGTCCTTCCGTTTTTTTTTCTTAAGTATATAAATGATAAAAGAACATGTGGTCAATCTCTAACAAGAAGTATTATTTACACTTATTGCAACCTTGTTTGCTAGTTGGCTGGATATCCTGGAAGTCTATGGCATATTGAACTGATGCAGAGATATACATTTCATCTTCATACATCGCTTACTGTTCTAGAATGTTGAGTTCTGCTGAATTCGTAAGAACTTTGTTATACCTGTATTTTGCTGACTAGGACAACACTTTTACCTTTATCCAGGCCATGGAGATGTTCCCTGTAACAGCACATGCCTATTATTTTCCTGGTCACTGATGGAGCTGTTGAAGATGAAAGACACATCTGTGATATTCTGAAGAAGTCATCTGATAAAATCAAATGACATGCCAGCGGCTTTACACATTTGGCATAGGTATGTACTCGGAGAAGCATTACCTCCTCAAAAGCCTCCCCACTCACCCGCCCATAAGGAAAGTATTTTGGTAGGAGATGCATGAATCTCCGATTTTAACTGACTAATGTGGCTCAAAAATCTTGCTAATCTACATAATGATATTTTTCATTTACGTCACACTTGGTGTAAGAACTTGGTTTTGTAGGTTGTGTGGTACTGAGGATGTAAACAAATTTTGCCAATGCATCCCATTAGACACCTAAATCATGATAGTCTTAGATTTGGGGAGTTTACATCTCTTTAGTTTTTACCTAGATTCTAGAGATCTGAATTGAATCAGTTGTCCTCTCATGTAGATTATGCTCTTTAATAACCAATTCTAACATGACAAATTTCAGGACTGTTCTGCAACCATTACTTTCTCCGCATGCTTGCAGTGATGAGTCATGGCCACTATAAATACTGCTTATGATGTTGGTAAGTTTAGTGATTATAGCATTTTTCTTTAAATCTTTTCCCCAAATATTAGCTCTTACAACAAGATTGAAAGACAGCATTATAATTATTATATTTTGAATTGAGGATTCAAGGATTGAAATAATTTGATTTGCTTCATGATAAATTGCTTTTTGATCTGGACATACTAAATAGGAGTCACTCTTACAGAAACTGGATCAATTTTTCCAGTTTGTATGTGCAATTGTGACAACTGACAAGTTTAACAAAGACATTGGATGGAGATAATATGGTAATTTATCCTGAAACAAGGATGACATGCGCTCTTTATCTCTCCCACCATAAGTAATTTGTCCCGAGTATAATAGTGTCAGTTGTTGATTTTAGTTGCCTTCCGATTATGTTTGGTGGTCTTGTACAGATTCCATTGAAGTTCGTAGCGGGACAGCTGTTATAGACATCATCTGTAATTCCTTACGAATATTGCCTTTGAGAACCTTGATGGTCTTGAAGAATTTGAGGTGCGTATTCTTTTATTGATAGTTCGGGTGGATCACGAATTATGATAGTGCTAACATTTAACTAATAACAAATCTAACCAGTTACAATATTCCAACGTTGTTTTACAAGAGAGGTCCTACGAATAAATTTTTTGAAGTATAGTATATAATTCCCTACATATAATAAATTTAGCATGATCTTGTACCAAAAGAAAAAGCGTTAGTATGATCTGCATGCTTTGTTAATGATATGCAGTTGAAGTTTCATGCTGTTTCTCCTGTATGACTTCATTCTTCCTAAGAAACTACGCTTGAATTTTCAATAGGTGTTTCCCTCTCCAGTTCCAGACCTTTCATCTGAAGGTCATTAGTGATGTCAGGCAGATATCGAGGTATTCCCTGAGGCGCTTAAAGCCAAGAGTCCTTGCAGACATGAATAGCTTCTCCCTGGATCTGAAAGCTGTACAGGCAAAGGACATACCTCTTGATAAGGTGACATAACTGTCTTAGATATAAAGTTGAATCACAAACAGGATAACTTTTACTTCATAGCAATCTGCATATTTCCTCCCAAGAGAAGAGTAAGTAAAAGAAAAGATCATCTAAATGTTACTTTAGTTACTGTACTGGGCATTCATGAACCTTTGCACGTTTGTTGGAAGCTGTGGAAGACTTGGTGAAGGTGTTCATGGTCTGAGTGTTAGTATTCAGCTGTGAGATTTCTAGAGCTTCAAGGACTACTGTGTCTTCTGCTCAGTTCTTTGGTTGACTGTACATATACATCAATGCCTTTTTGGTCAGACTAGCAGTTTAACAGTTCTATAATATATTTCCTTACTTTGGCTGCTGCTGGGAATTTTTTCCGTCTTTTCTGCTGCCTGCTTAATTACTCTATCCATTAGTAAAAGTGAAAAATACTAGATTTAAGAGGATACATTGATTCAGTTGTTTTGTATGTTAAATGTGCAGGTGTTGGCAAGGCAACAGGTTGAACTAGTTACTGCTCAGGCCTGGTTGTCTAAGAACAAGGACCTCGAACAGAAGGTTTCTACCACCTCCTATATATTACATTGGAACGCCTAGATGGATTGTTATGATCTGCTAGTTTCTACCACCTTCTGTCCGTGTATTCTTGACTTGATCGTCGTCTTTTTAGAGTTTTACCATTCTTCTATACAGATAGCACAAACAAGTATACAGAATGAAAATCATTTCTGAGTATACATGCATGATATTGATAGGGCCCCAGTAGAGGCAAAGCAGTCCTGAATCGACCTCCAGCGGAAGGTAGAGGGCTTACTGATCAAAAAGAATTTTTAGTGTTTATACTAGATCTAGCAGTTCTGAGTAATCAATTAGCTTACTGATCAAAAAGAATTTTTAGTGTTTATACTGAATCTAGCAGTTCTGAGTAATCAATTATAAGCAGAGTATACTTGAGAAAAACAAGTCCAAATAACTACTTTCTAATTTTATTTGGTACATTTTAAAATGTCATTTTTACTGGTATCGGCTTGAGTTGTTGTGCCATATGCAGTAAAACAATGAAGTTGAAGTTGCAATAATAGGCATAAATAGTCTAATGTGAATTGAAAGATTAGCACCTCAATTGTTGTTTTTCTTTTAACCAAAGCTTAATGAAGCAGGTTTCCACTGTCCCTAAGAAGATTGAAGAATCTAAATTGCAGAAAAAGATATTGTTACAGAATCTTGGGGCTGGTTTTGGTAACTACGGTGCTACAGTTGAAAATATTCCTCCTGGAGCCACCGAGACAAGACCTGAAACAACAGAGATTCTAGCGAAGGCAGCATCCAATTGCTGCGGAAAGATGTGTGACATATGCTTATTGTATGTACTGTATACGGACATGTTCAAAGATGAGCGATCAGTGTGCAATGTTGAAGGCACAGTTCCTGGGTTCCTTGGCATGCTTAGGTTGCTTCAGTTGCTGTGAATTATGCTGTTCACCAAATGACGGATGAGCATAGCTTCCCCGCAATCTGTTGTATATTGTGTCAAATGTGACAGTTTCATACGATTGTCCTTAGTTTTACATTTTTATGAACAATCTGTTAGTTGTGTCATTTAGTGTATTATGATGGTTCTTGTGAGATGGCATGTATTTATCTACACAAGTTTTACCAGTTTGCTTCACTGTAATGATGTAGAAATATGACATTTGCATGTCAACAAAAATAAAACAATGCTTGTGGATGTGTATTAATTATTTCAGCCAGCGTGTAACAGGAAAAGAAATCGGGCAAATTTCATATATATATATATATTTAATAGTACTTAATACAACTAAACATACTAAATTTTTCAATTTACAAAACATAACATTAGTTTTATCTTTTTCTTTTTAAAAAAAAATTCGCTCAATTTTTTTGCTCAAAATTTCATGTATAGAAAGGGTATAAAATGTGAATATCTCGCTCAAAATTCTGTATATGAAAATTGTATAAAATTAATATAAAATATATATATATCTCATTATTTCTTTCATATTTTAGTCTCCTTTTCCTAAAAAAAATAAAAAAAATATAAAATTTGTATAAATTCATATTATATTTTGAAAAATTTAATACATGCAAATATTATATGCATCTTTCATACAAATTTAATACGATCACAACTAACATAACGCCAAATTCACAAAGCTTTAATACAATTTTATTGAGAATCACATCAAATTTACATTAAATCATTCTAAATTTGAGATATAAGCTCCCCAAGGTGTTCTCTAATTTTTGGAACCATGCCCATTTCGAAATTATTTTAATTTTCCAAATTCAAGTTTCAACTTTGAAGCTTCAAGCTTCATCCATGATGAAATTCGAGATTGAATTTAAAATTTTAATTTCAAATATTAATTTTTGTAAGTTACAATTATGAGTTCTTCTATGTCTTTTTTATAAAGATATTCTCAAATTTTTAAAACCACAACAAATCCGAAATTCTTTTAATTTTCAAAATCAAATTTCAACTTTGAAACTTCAAAAATTTCATCAATGGTGGAAATTGAGATTTTAATTTACAAAGAAAAATGATAAATTGGAGAAATAAGAAGGAAGAAATAAAGGAGGAGGGAAAAGGAAATAGTTCTTTTTTTAAAATCATCAATGGTACATTCGAGTTTAATTTACAAAGAATAATTTAGTAAATTAGATAAAAAGAAGAAGAAGGAGGACGGGAGACGAGAGGACGAAGAGAGAAAGAAAAAGGGACATAATTTTTTCCTTAAATGTAATATTTTATAATATATTTGTTAAATAAGAAAAAATATTGTTATGTATAATAATTTAAAGTGTTAAATAGTTAGAGGAGGGTTAAATTTTCCTAAATCCTACAACCCCAAAGAGACGGTTCTTCCTAACATTCGAAGTTGGGCTCGAGATTGACTGATTATCGGCGCTCTATGCTATGTTCAATCTTAGGGCCCGTTCGGATATGCGAGATGAGATCATGATATGAAATCATACGAGATGAGGTTGGAAGTTTTGTTTGGACATGCAATTTGAGATTTTAAATTGTAATTTTTCCTCATAGAACATAATAAACCCATAAGTTGTAAAAACTATTCAAATTGACCAAATTCTTATACAATCTTGCCAAATAAGTAAGGATTTATAATACAATATGATATACTCTCTCAAAGGACATTCAAAAAAAAATTACATCTTAAAAAATCGAACTTTAGTTCAATAAAAAGTAAAATTAATACAAGGTTGTAGCATACTACTTCTTAATATAATCCTCCCACATAGTATGGACAAAGGTTGACAAACTATATATATGTCAAATATAATAGTTGACAAAGGTTGTTTACATTTATTAAATAAATAGTTGGTAAATATAGTCGGTATATATAAAATGGTGGA
The DNA here is from genome assembly GCA_018107945.1 of Datura stramonium. Lineage (NCBI taxonomy): Eukaryota > Viridiplantae > Streptophyta > Magnoliopsida > Solanales > Solanaceae > Datura > Datura stramonium. The sequence goes on from JACEIK010009467.1 coordinate 39,318, forward strand.
CCTTTTTTTACAAAATATAAACTTGTGGGCTAAATTTTACATTTGAAAAATCTCATATCATGATTTGAAATTATGAGATGAAATCGCATGTGTCCTGGATTTATATCGTAATTTTCATCGTGACATAAATCGCGTGTAAACATACTTAGTATTGGCGGCGAATAACCATAAACTCGTACCTTTATCTATTGATGGTATACAAAAATATTACAGAACTATAACTTATTTGGTCAAGATTTTTTAAAAACTAAAAAGTTATATTCCTAAAATAAGATGTTATTTTAGATTTGAGGTATTTGGCTAACACAAAAGTGCTCAAGTGCCTTCGATAGTAGCATAAGCCATTTTTCTGCTATTGAAAAGAAGTTATAAATTGCTCCTTTTACAAAAAAAACAGACACAGAAGTAGAAAATTATTTTCTTTCAAGATAAATATATTCTTACAATAAATATAAATATCACTAAAAAAACTAAGAACGAATTTTTTTACATAATATTTTAGTAACTAACAGTTTTCATTAATCACGGATAGAATCAAATACAAGCACCATAATATAACTATAAACTCAGCTAGCTATCTTATAGTTTCTCAGAGAAGGAACTCAAATACGAAGAAACAAAGAGGTAAAATTGGAAAATAAACTATCACTAGCTAAACAGGAAGTCATGAAGGAGGGAGTTAGCCCAGGCTTGGCTCTAACAGAACAGGAGTAGGCAATTTATCTAGTGATGCAGTCAGGACCAGTCTACCTTTTTTTTTTTATTTTTTTAAATCTCCTGATTTCTTACACCAAATGGCATGAATTACACAGTCAACAAAAATGGTTTGAAGATCTTGGACTTCTGTGACTTGCCCTTCGAATGGGATTGCCAAAGACATGTACCGGTCCTAGGGGTGGTGACCAGGTATCTATTTGTATTCATTTGAGTATTCTGTCTCAAACTGTCTTTGCCACGGGGAAATACAGGAAAAGATGGTCTCTGATCTCTCATGTGTGGCAAAGAAAGCACATATAGTAATAACTTGAATACCCGACTTGAGTATATAGAATTGTTTGATTGCAATGTTTGCTGCCTGCGGCGGGGACCAGTCCAAAATTTAAAATTTATGGTTTAAATTTTTAAAATTTTAGGATTAAACCCCGTATATTTTTAAAGTTATGGGTTCATATCTATATTATTTATTATAATTTTGATAAATTTTATATATAAATTTATACTACGCTGCAAAAATTATGATTCAATTGAACCCAAAACTTATATGGAACACCCGCCTCTGTCCGACGAAATGATTTGCCCTAATCATCCAAGATGCCTGTTGGGTATAAATCCATCCAATAATCTTCCTTTATATAATAAGTGTGGATCACTTGACCCATAGTTTATCTTTCTTTTAGCCACATCCCAATAGTTCTTGGCTATAACAACTTGATTCAGAACTTTAGAGTCGAGCCCTCCCATAGAGATGGGCAGGCATATTCTGTCCCAAGCAACGAGGGACTTTATGGTGATATTATTAGTACCATACCATATATATTCAGAATTTGAAATTCTGGTGCTGTATCATTTTAAACATAGATTTATTGATTAAATGATCAAATGTTATTATCTTTTTGTAATGTGTAAAAATATTAACGGACGACTGATTCTGTTATTTACATTACAGCCCATTTTGCTATAAACATGGTCTAGATCAAACAAAAATAAAATAACTATGACAAGCTAGGGTGAGAAAAGAAAGAAAAAAGGTTCGTGATATTGGTATTTTACCACATAAACACACACGCATATGTAATACATCATTGTTCATTTATAAGAAATGTGTTTGATGGTTTCATATTATTAAAAAACCAGTGACATTGTGCCCCATTTATATCTATAAATACTTCATGCTCTATCACTAACTGATTAAATATGTAAAAGAGATCGAAAAATTCCTGCATATATAATTTATTCATGAGGCAGTCTTATGCTAAAGCGTGACTCTCAATAGAAAATCTAAAAAGTTTAAAGAAATCAAATGAGATTTCAGTATAATTTTTATATCGTCCTTTATTGCAACATGCATTTTATTTTGTAGTAAAATTTTCAAGAAGATTTAAATTATCGTTGGTTATACTATTTTTAATATGCATTTTATCCAAATGATTTAGATAATAGAGCCAGTAAGAAAATCATTGTCGAGTTTTTAAAAATTTGATGGAAAAGAGGACAAAGAATTTACCCTAGAAGAAAAAATTAATTACTCCTTCCCCTCAATTTATATGATACCATTTCACTAGACTCAAAGAAAAGAAAGGAAGACATTTGAAATTTATCGTCTAAAATGAACCTTAGATATTTGTGTGGCTATAAAATATTTCATTAAGAACAAAGAGAATTTTTAAAGTTAAGTTGTTTCAAATTATATATAGAAAGGTAATTTTTTGGCATAGACTAAGAAAATGTGTTGTATAAATTGAGATGGAAAAAGTAATATTTTATGCTTAAAATAAAAAGAAAAAAATCAGCAAAAATTAAAGCAAAAGCTGTGGCAAAAATCAAGTTAAGAAAGGCATCGGATTGATGTAATGGTAAATATAAAATAGTAGATGTGCGTATTAACTCTTATTGGAGTGATTGTGAGTTCGTATGAGCCTTTTCGAAGGGGGGAAAAAGGTGCCTACAAATTTTGCCATTTGGGATTGAACTTCTCATGGCGCTGCGGGGTGAAAACTTGACCCTTCACCAACATCACCATTTCCTAACTTATTATTGTGGGTGGCAGTTTAATTTTTTATAGTATATGTTATACATATACATATATATACATATATATATATATATATATATAATTTCAATCGAAGCATGCGGATGTTGTGGCACCCCCACCTTTATACATAGATATGCCGGCATATAGCTCGCAATAAGCATCTATAACTTCTAAGACTTTTGCGAAAGATTAAAAGTAGGGCCCAATAGGCTTGCATATCCAAATAAGGCGAGTACATCGAATTTGAACTTTTCGGCATAAGAATTTTTTTTTTTGTTGTTGTCTAAGAGGAGATTCTTACAATAATCTTCTCAATGAGAGGTTGTCATTGTAATAATAAGAGCTTCATTTTGAGGAGTGAAATACCTAAATACTTAAAAAGTAGGTCACCAAAAAATCTCAAATATTGTAAAGCTCAACACTTTCAGTGGGGACCATCAAAATATAGAGGACTTTTCTTATATTTGGTAATCCGAAGCTTTAGAAAGCGAGGAGGAAACAATCATGCAAGGTAGTGACCCAGTTACCAAATCTCCTCTAATAAATAAGAATAAGTCTTACGAACCTCAATCCACTATCTGGCAAATTAGCCTCACAAACTACTCACATAATTATTCGTAGCTTTCTTTTATTTTGTACTATTTCATCATAGGTTGTCGGAATTTAAAGCATAAATAAATAATGTCATGTTGAGACACCATTATTTCTGCATACATTCAAGATCATGGTGTTTTGATGATTGATAAATATTATACAAATAATAATCTATATGGAGAAGGAAGATTGAATAATGAAGAATGGGTTCAAAAGAATTAAATCCTCGTGAATCTCAAAAAACAAAAGTTAAAAACACTGGCGGAAGCGCTCAAGAACATGTTCTTCCAACATAGTGGAGGCTATTCAAAAGAAGTTGTTTGATGTGTGCTAAGCGCATGAACTTGTAATTAATCTTAAGTTAAGTTCACCACAAGACATTGAAATAAAGATAAGGAAAGTTACCTAAATTGTGCACATGGAATTAACTTGGAAATAGGAGAAAGAATGTCATGGCCAGGAACATGGGCGGATCAAAACATAGGACAAGAACCCCAAAGGCTCCAAGTCGACCTGACATGAACATAACATCTAACTCATTCAAATAAAAACGGAAGATCAACATAATTAACATAGAGGAAGTTTGAATATAACATAACATCTGAATACATACATAAGTGGAAAATTTGAATGCATACTATGTCCGAAAAGCCTCTAATACACGACGAGTTGATGGGACAAGACCACAACCTTTAACTCATTATAGTTTGAGCTGAAAATACAGAACATAACTAATAAGAATTACTCGAAAGATGAGGACTCACCAGCTACGATTGGGAAGTACAAATCTTGGGAATCTGTGCTTGGCAGATGTGAAAAGTCTGCAGGATATCGGAGCCTGTATCATAAAATGATATAGCATAGAGTATGCGGTCGATGCGTGGATGTGCAGTATGCAAGCTAATTAAAACCGCTAAGGAAGTAAAATTATAAAATATGTGTCACGCCCCGCAAGTATGAGTAGCCTTACAGTGCCTAGTAGGACTGGACCCCGCTAACTAGTGAGCCCAAGCACATCGGTGCACAGCTGACTCTATCTTAGATTTACGGAAACGGCGGGCTATATAGCAGTATGCATCTGACCTCACGGCAGCGGGCCTATAGCCACCTATCTGCCAACATCAGCTAACCGGAGACACAATCATAAAGGGGAACCTATGCGGGCCGACAAGGCCACCATGTTGTCTAGTTATCTTTAACTTAATATAAAGATCATGAACATCTATGTGACCGACAAGGTCACCACTACTATCTGAATACGGCCCCACACGGCCAACACAATCCATAACACTAAACAGCTAAGCATATGCATGGCCCCACACGGCCATGCACAACTAACCACGAGAGAGATGTATATACACAATCGCAAGCCTCTGTAGTACTAATAAAATGGTCGGGACGGAATTTTTGACCTTATGCTTGTACAACAAAGAAAATGAACTACACCTCTGAATATCAAGCTCGGTGACGGGAGCGTGGCTCTATGTGCTGGCTAGAATCACTAGGGATCGGCCTCCTCATCTATGAGTACACCTGGGCAAATGCGGTGCCCCAGCGGGCGTCGGTACCGCTGATGCAGAGTATGCAAAGCAATTGAACACATACGAATATAGACAACATAACTAGCAACTACGAATAGCGGGAAATTTCTGAATCTGTAGGCCCATTAGAATGCGAGTCAAACTGCATGCGCTGAGATAAGGCGGAGCGTACTTGTCTACATGGCGACCTACTTTTGTCTATTAGCTCACATATATAACATATAAATACATATATATAACAAGCAAGAACCAATACCAGCCCCATAAGCCGAAAGGTGCCAACCAATCAAACAATCTATATACCCCTACACAGTCAAAACCATACAAAAATAAGTCACTCCACCGATCTGCTAACTACGAGCACCCCTCTGCCGGCCCCCTAGGTCTCCGGCTCGGGCTAAGGCCTACGATAAATAAGCGTATGCAGTGGGAGGACTCCTGTACTGTATCACGTAACTATCTTGTATCGAGGCTCTGTTCCTGGCATGCGCACAAGGAGTATTATTACTTCTATCTTGTCCAACTGATATGAGAAAGCTTCATCCACGTCTTGCGTCCTACTGCCCAGGACGGCATGCCACTTCTTGGGTAAGCGTATACCCACCCACTTAGTGGGCGACACGAGTGCAACCCGGGGGCGCGGGGCGTGAAGGGTGCCCTCACGGCAGCACAATCAAGTCTCAACAATCAGCCAATCACATATATGAAAGCATGTTTAAATGAGAAATACTGCTCATATTCGATTTCTTGTGCGAACTCTTCTGTGTTATGCGGTTCTCATCTTCTTTATCTTGAATCGAGATCTTATGCGAATGTATGGCTATCTTGTGTGAGATGCTAAAGCGCCTTGAGCTATACTGTAGCCAAGGTACTATCTGTCATTGTAATATCTGTTAGCCGAGTACTATCGATTTACTTACTAGCTTTTTTGAATATATGTCATATTATTATAAAATATGCTTGCTAAATGCATCTTGGGCTATGCGAGTTTGAAATGATATCTCGCCATTTTAGCCTTTGCACTTTAGCTTTCGGGGTGAATATGATATAACAACGCAAGGCAGGTTTACTGAATTCACACAAACTCAATATTCGACTTCGGAAATTCTATTATGGAGTTCACTGTATTATACTAGGCTGAAGTTACTAACTTGCCGAGAGCGCTTTACATACCTTCGCTTCGGATTATCCGACTAACGGTGAAGCTCGATGTTCTCGGCTATTTCTCCCAACTGCATTCACATATATATTAATTAGAACTAAATACACTAATATTATGGAAGAAAACATCACTTTTGATATATTTATAGCCCAAACTTTTGCTTAACGAGAAACGGTCGAAAACTTGCAATTTTTGAAAGTCCGGAAAGGGAAATACTCACTTAGGGCTAGTAGTACATTGACACTAATTTAGAGCAATTCCACTTACCTTAGCTCGGTAGCACGACGATTTGTCGGCCGAATTTGCGAAACTAAATCATTAGGAATGCTCCTTCTTGCTAAATACCTCGGTATGCGAGGTTAAGTCAAATTTGGACGTTTGGTGGCGCCATCGGATGAAAATTATAAGGGAAACTCGTTCTCCCTCTGTTTCTCTCATGACTTTACAAATTTATGAAGTTTATGAAATAAATCGAAGTTGAGGCCTCTCTTATAATTGGAACTATAAGTCGCATTTAGGGAATGCGATTTATAAGAAATCCTTGTTAGGGAATGCGATTTATAAGTCGTATTTTGCCTTGCGGCCAGCCGACTTTCTTCCTTGTCCAGATCTTTACCCGGGCCTTTTTTATAGCATGTATGGCACTCTAACACTCTAACTAACATGCGAATAGGCCATCTACATGTTAAAAATTTACGAGGTGTAACAATATGCATATTATAAAACATAATAAAGATAAGATTATGAGAGTAGGGGTTGCATGCTATTTTCGAAATCATGATCGAACATTACTGAATATCATTACGGAATCGAATGACCCAAAGTTGAAAAGCTGATAATCTTAAGTAAAGCTGAACATTGGATCAAACATGCTAAAACATATTATCATGGTGATGAACATGCATAAGCGAAATCATGAGAGCAGTGGGAGACAAGTCATATAACTACCGACATTACCACGATAGAGCTTCGTAGTGCACATTGTATCCGAGCGCACTCGCAAGCGTACGCGGTCGTACAAGTAATACGGTGGCCCTTTTTAAGAGCCGGATGTCGAACCCATAGGGACTGGACCAATTCATCAAATTATGAATTTCAAGTGTAAGATTAACCTTCACAAGTGTTGATTATAAAAGTTTTCGATAAATTATAATTAAGTTTTGGGGTGGTCACATAACAATGCGGAAACAATATAAGAAGCAACTTGAGCTAAGGCGGATGATCAAGCAATGCTACACTTTGTAATGGTTCACATGTAAGTGCTCAATTGTTGTCTCACATAGTTGGAAAATGCGTGTTCGTGGTCTCTCGGCCTATAAACACGATAAACTAGCCTCACAACTACATCGTTGAGCTGGGGATGTGACATCCTAGTTCGTGAGCAGATTCAACTACATGCATGTGGTTTATGGGGTTTGTGCTCTTGATTAGGGACTCTACCTCTAATCATTTAACCTAGCAAGCTTCACAACTACTTCTCACAGTGGTGGGTATTCATTTGGTGTCTTGCTATCATCCGTTTTATCAAATAAGCAAGGCGAATTGGTATAATTTCTATCTAACTTGCCGAATCTATAAGTAAGATAAGAACTTGCTCATTCTCTTGTTCTGGCCTGAGGTTACTCTCTCAATCTTTTACCTAGCTTAACATGTAATTTTTTCATGATGATCAAGCATAAAGCAACCATAATAAAGAATGTAATACAAAACAACAATTAAAAACTCAAGCCAAAACAAATTCATGCATTACAATCATATCCACGTGACCTCAACCTAGAGGGAAGGATTTTATCCACTCATGTTCATACAATAACTCAAAAACATGTTGAGAGTGTGTATTACAAGAATAAGTAAAAGAGAATGCATAAAATATAAGTGAACCCTAGGTGAGTTATTCACTACTCCCTTCGCTCCTCTACGGTTTTGAGAAAATATTTATGTATTTTTGATTTTAGAAGCTAATGGTTGAATTTACAATAAATGGGATTTTGCAATTTGTTTGCCCATCATGCGATAGCTCCATGGCACGGAGGTAGACGCGCCAATTTGCCTCAGTGCCACGGAGAGTAGCAGTTCACTGAAAATTGCCATCCTCGGCGAGTCTTGCGCGAAGTGCCTACACGACACACGGCGTGGCATGGGCTCCTCTCCGCGATGGCGGCGTGACACAGCTGCGGTGCGCGAAGTGCACAGCATGGCATAGACCGGCGCGCCTTGAGGCGCCTGGGAAGCAGTATTTCACAACTCCATTCCTTCACCGCGAGCCGTGTCCGCAGTGGGCCAGGTGCAGCACACGCACAACGTGGCTCAGCACTGGCCCAGCGGCCAGCCTGCCCGCCATGGCATGTTTTTCTTTCCATCTTTAATTCTTTCAACTCCATTCCTTCACTTCACCCATCATTATTTAGACCCTCATATGCATTTTACACCTACAAAACAAGGACTAATCATGTTGGTTAGTGCATGCACCAAATTTACACAAAATCATAAAATATAAGTGTATAATTAGACAAGCGACAAATTAAGCTATAAAATAGCACTTGGGCACGTAATTATGCCGGGAGTCAGTCCGACTATTTACACTCAGTAGGCGAGCCGTCCAAAGCCTTACCGGGGTTAAGGACACTACCATGATATTGATATCAAGTTGAAGGCCCCTTGGAGCGGGGAAAGCTCTGAGAGTCCCAAATAATATGAACATACGTACACAGCGCGTAGTTCTGAGGCATAGGGTTGGCGGCCCTTAGCCTACTCGGTACTAGACACTACTCCCTGAGGCATAGGGTTGACTGACCCTTAGCCTACTCGGTGCTAGACACTACTCCCAAAAACATGCATATGCTCTCCATCATTTTTCAACGAAGCTGAACCAACGTCTGGTGACGAAGATGAATTGTAATAATACATGCAAAATCTGAAAACATTACAGAAGGAGCCTTGAATCAAACCATACCACAAGCTGAAAAAGAGTGGGAGTCTAGACTCCAAAATCCATGTGCTAAGCAAATACATGAATTTTAGATAAATCATGAAACATACTTGATCATATGGGCTTGCCCAATCTTAAATATACTTGACATGGATTTGATCATTGAAAACATGAACATAAACATGGATAATTTGAAATCATACTTTCTTCATAAACATCTCATGATGCTTGAATACATAGTTCATAGATCTCAATTTTCATGAACTTTCATGGATGGGCATCATAATTTATAAAACTTGAAAACATAATTTATAATTGAAAACATTGTAAAATCTGTCCATTAATCATAATTTAACATTTGAAACATGCTTAGATCATACCCATGATGGAAACTTAGAAAATTCACATGTTGGGTAAAAACCCCATTAGATTCATCAATTAGAATTTCATGAATTGAGAGGGGATTGGGCATTGGTGTGGACAATTACACCCATTCATAACTCTACATACCTGGAAGGATTTGATTTCACAACTCTCTTGATTGTCCAATGGAAATTTTTGGGGAAGAAGCTAAGCTTGATCACCCCTTAAACCTCTAAGCTTGCATGCATGAATTTGGCATAGGCTTAAAATGACTTAACCCTCTTAAAACACCCTTTTCAGAGCTTAAAATGACATAGTATAGGCCTTAAGAACTTGGGAATTACGGAAAAACTCTTAATAAATTCGCAGGAAATTGCACACTGCCAATCCTAACGAGGGACTGGATGACTCGTGCCCACTGACCACGACTCGTGGTCACCTTCTCTTGATCAACACTGAGAACTTTCCTTCCTTGGTTACCATGAGGGACACCACGACTCGTGGTGTACCCCACGATTCGTGGTGATGACCCATTAGGTACACTGCCCATTTTCCTTCATCCATCAAACCACCCTTGACCACGGTTGACCTAACGAATCGTGGTGCTGACCATGACTCATGGTCACACCCGTGGTCACCCCAAATCTAAAAATTTCAAATTATGGACAAACCCCTCCCCATGAGACACTTAACAACTTGTGGTGTTCCTGACGGGTCACTGGATGACTCGTTCTGTGACCTGGTGTAGAAAAATTCTGTTTTTTTTTATTTCAACTCCCAAGTCTGATCTTAGGATTTGTGGGGTATTAAAAAATCCTGGCTCATGAAGAAATTCAAACCACATTAAACTAGGATTGAATTCTTGGAGAGACTTGAATCAATACTTGTTTGGATAGGAGAACTACAAGTAGTTCTTACTCCTATATAAACAACATGACATAAAGCTTTGGAGTTTTACCACATCCAAAGAGAGAGGTGTTAGAGTGAGAAGAGTTCTATTCAAAGAGTTTCAAAGCAAAAAAAAATGCTACAACGAAAGGACCCGTTCCTATCAAGACCTATCTATACTGTTCTTGAGTTGTAATAGTTAATTTCTTTGTTTGATTTCAAAACAAGGTCTTAATTACTTTCTTAGTTGATTATAGTAGATGTTGTTTTGTTTTGTAAGGGACTATATTGATTGGATAGATTCATTGAAGAAAAGAGTTAAAAGGGTAAAGATAGGAATTATTGGAAATAATTTTTTAGGTGTTACAAGAGCGTTTGTAAATCTTAAATTGCTCGAGTTTTGCAAAAAGTTTGGTAAAATTCTATAGAGGTAGGTTGTGAATTTTACCTCCCTTTAGCAAGGAGATTTCATGCTATATAATTGTATTGATTACTTATTTCGCAATTTACCTTCTTACATAGTTTCTCAAAGAACCTCATCTTTGAGTTCATAGGTCGCAACCAAATTGACAATTGGTATTAGAGCCAGATCTTTCAATAAAAGTTAACACTTTGAAAGAATAAAGTTGGTTCCATCTCCAAGAATACAAAAAGGTAAATAAACAACAAGCTCACCACGTTTCATCAGTAAACACTATCATTGGTGGAAAACAACAAAAGAAGATAGAAATAACCTACACTCTAAGGAAGAAGACTTGACCCTCTTTTCCAAAAAAATTTAGAGGATGATCAAGAGGAAAAGTTGCTGAATAAGGAAAAACACTCAATTCATGGCCGCCCTGTAATAAACTCTACAGACAGAAAAAATTGAAATCAAATAGAAAAGAAGTATGGAAAGGAGGGAACAAGTTCCTTGAAGTATAAAAACAATCAAAAGTATGACAATAGGATATCATAAGGGCACTAGAATTCATAATAAAATATCCAAGTGATGATTCTCCCATATGAATATGAAGTTCTCTGACTTAAATTATTTTTTATGGCCACTCCTGATTCAGGCCATGAGGGATATGATGCAGACTCAGAGAAAAAAAAGAAGCAGCAATACGTGGTATGTAAACAATGTATGTTCTAAACATATGAATGGAGACAAAATAAACTTTATCTCATTATGTAATATCCCGAAACCCTAAGATCAGACCCTGGAGTTGAAATGGAGAAAATAAGATTTTCTGCACCAGGTCACAGGACGAGTCGTCCAGTGACCCATCAGGAACCCCACGAGTCATTAAGTGACTCGTGGGGAAAGGTTGGGACTTGTTTGAAAATTTTAAGTTTGGGGTGATCATGGGTGTGACCACGAGTCGTGGTCAGCCCCACGATCTGTTAGGTCACCCGTGGTCAAAGATGGTTGAAGTAAGAAGGGAAGCAGGTAGTGTTGGTGATGAGTCATCACCACGATTTGTCGGGTACACCACGATTCGTGGTGTCCCCCATGGTGACCCTCAAAAGGTTTTTGGTAGTGAAGATGATGGGAGGTGACCACGCGTCGTGGTCACGGACAACGATCCGTCCAATCCCTCGTTGGGACTGGCAGTATGTTTTTCCCTGCAAATTTATCAAGGGTTTTTTCATAATTTCTAAATTCCTAAGGCCTAAACTATGTCATTTTAAGCTCAGAATAGAGTGTTTTAAGAAGGGTTAATTCATTCTAAGCCTATCCTAATTCATGCATGCAAGCTTAGAAGTTTGAGAGGTGATCAAGCCTAGTTCTTCAAAGTTCTTCCTCAATTCTCTTTGGGCAATCAAGGAAGTGGTAAAATCAGATCCCTTCAGGTATG
>JACEIK010009468.1:0-11112 GCA_018107945.1 Datura stramonium
TTATATAAAATTACATGAAAATGTATATAATTACTTAGCTAAACAAGACTAAATTAAGTTATAAAGCATCACTCAGGCATGCTATTTTGCCCGAGATCAAAGCTCACAACATAAGAAACCCTTTCCAAGCTTGGACTATAAGGAAATTTGAACTATGCATACAATTTCTTACCTGGGATTTGTTTTCACCACTGGATAGAGCTCTTATTTCTGTGATTTTTTTTAAAAAATGAGGTGAAACGGAGTAGAAATGAGCTTTTTAGCTCAAAATTACTTCATATAGGCAAGCTGGGCGGTGCCCGCGTGCGGCGCCCGTGCGATGTGCCCTCGCGCGTGCGCGCGCCTGCTGCCGGCCGGTCTTGGCGGCCGCGCGCATGGGCGCTTTTCTAGCCGACGGTGCTATCTTCAAACGAGCATAACTTTTTACTTCGAACTCCGATGGACGAGCGGTTTTTTTCACTGTAAACTAGACTCAAATATCTTTCATTTGATAGGCTATAGGACCTATGAATCATTATATATTTGAGATATGTCTATTTAAAGTTGAACCTTATTTACAAACTTCACATACTCTTCGCTTTTCCCTTTGCACATGTTTCCCTCCACACCTATAGACAACATACGACCCATAATTCCCTTAATATGACATATAACCATCAAATAATCATCAAAAAAAAATTCTGGGGTGTAACAGAGTATGCGGTCAATACTTGGATTATACTGAGTATGCAAGGTAAGTAAAATATGATGAATAAGTATAAACTGAAATCATGTATATTAACATAAGTCATAACATAATAAGAGTAGGGACTACATGCTGATGTCTAAAAGCATGAATAGTCGTACACTAGATCTCATAACTGAATCGGATGACCCAAAGCTAAAACTTAAATTCATAAGTAAAACTGATAATAAGATCATTGAGTCAAACTTACTGAAAACATAATATCATAACTGATAAATATGCATAACATAGATTGTGAGGAACAATGGGAGACTCATCATATAACCGACACTATCATGATAAAGCTTACATTTCAAGCCATCCAAAGCCGTCCCAGGACTAAGGGTGCTACCATGATATCGATATCAAGCGGAAGGCCCATTCGGGGTAGTAGAAGCTCACAAGGGAGGTCCCAAAGTAAATGTGAAATCCTACGTTGGCATGTAGTTTTGAGACCCGAGGTTTTCATGAACCCCTAGCCTACTTTGTGCTAGACACTACTCCCAAAAACATGCAAAGTGCTCACTATCATTTTTCAACGAAGCTGAAACCATACAATAAGCTAAAAGTGGGAGTATAAACTCCAAAACTATATGGTAAGCTGATTTATAGAACTAAACTAAATCATGAAAACATGCTTAATCTGAGTGGGATCACCCAAAATCTGAAGATCATGCATACTTGAAATAGGCTTCACTAGTCAAAATCATAGATTTGTATATGGGTAATTTATAAACATACATACATGCTAGATACTTCATAATACTTGAAATCATCTATCATAAACTAAACTTTTTCATGAAATTGCATAATTGGGCAAAATATTCTAAAACTTTAACTCATGAATTTATAATCAAAACATGTATAAAAACTACCCATTAATAATCAAACATGCTTTAAAACATAGAGGGAATCGACACATAAACAATTTGTAAGAATTCTAAGAAATTAGATTGAAATCCTGTTTGATCATAATTCGAATTGAGACTTGATTCATGAAATTGAGAAGAATTATGAGAATGAGAGCGAAAGGAACCCTCATTCATGGCCTCACATACCTGGAAGCACTGAATCTACACTTTCCCTAGAAAGCACAAAGAATTTGGAGAAGAACTTGAAGTGTTCTAGGCTTGATCTTCAATGGAGAGGTCTAGACTTGCATTCATGGGAGGGGATAGGTTTAAAATAGGTTTAAACCTCTTAAAACAATCCTAAAGATATTAAAATGACGTAGTTTAGGGCTTAGGAGCTTCGAAATTATGGGAATACCCTTACTTAAATCACAGAAAATTTCACTCTGCCAGATGTCACGACTCACACCATAAGTCATACATTAATACCACGACTAGTGGTTACCATCTGTAGTCACTGATGCTTTTCCCTGACTTTTTGAAGTTTTCCACGGGCCAGAACACAACTCGTATCACCAACCTACGAGTCATTAGATCCACCCATGATCACTGTTTCCAAGATCCTCATTTCCTTCTCACGGGTGCAGGCCACAACTCATTCCTACAATAGGTTGTACAATGATTCGTACCTTCCAACCAGGGTAACTCAGTCCTCAAACCACTGTTCATCCTATGACTCGTAACATGATCTCACGAGTCATACCTTGATTTGTTATCATTGAACTCCTCCTGCAGATTCTAACCATGGCACTTCCTACGAGTTGTACCTTCTCATTAAGACTCATACCATATGTCATTCTGTGTATTTTTTTTCACTTTTTTCTGCTTAACACATTTCAAATCTCGGGTCTAGTCTTAGGAACCTTCGGGGTATTATAGAAATAGGCCTAGTGCACAGCCCTAAGTTGGGCTCAAGTTTCTTTTGAAGTTTAGCTCTGGTCGCCCAGCCCCATCCATAACACCAAAGAGTTAGCCAAATTTTCACTCTTCTAGATCATTTGGGCGCCCCGTACCACCTATAGCCCAAAATTGTTAGTCATAATTTTTAGATCTAGAACAAACTTGGAACCCAGCCCGATCCATAGCACTAGAATTTGTGGAGATTTCTCTATGTCTGGGATGCTTCTGGGGCTCTACACCATCCATATCGCCAAGGTGTTGAGTGAATTATTCTCTGAAATTTAGGACTTGGTGATGGGGCCAGCCATGGCCCCAACTTTAATGCACATTTCTCTGAAGTTTGGGACCTAGAGCCCAGCACCAGCCATAGCCCCAGGTCTTTCTTCTCAGCTTCTCAAATCTTCACACCTTGGGCTAATTTGGGTCCTTTTTTCTTGGTTTCCTGCTCAAAACGTCTCAAACTATTTTTTAGCATACAAAACACATAAATACATGAATTTATGCATTTCATAAGGATTATGAACTCAAAACAAAGTAAAATATGGGCAAAAACAAGGAAAATGGGCATAGGAATATGCCCAACATAAATATATTGAAGGCTCTTTTGGTCCTTGAACACATTCACATGCACCCCATACAAATAGTGCCTCACAATCTTCAAGAAAACACCACTGCTACTAACTCAAGGTCACGCGTTGGATAATTCTTCTCGTGAGTCTTAAGTTGTCTTAAGTCGTAAGCAATGACCTCTCATGCTGCATCAACATACACCCAAGGATGACCCTAGAAGCATCACAATATACAACAAAGCTATCCGTGCCTTATGGCGGGGTCAACACTAGAGCTGAAATAAGTTGAGTCTTTAGCTCCTGAAAACTCTTCTCACAAGCATCGGACCACTAAAATTTGACTTTCGTCTGGGTCAACTTAGTAAAGGGTGCTGTAATGGATTTAAAACCCTCTGTGAAACTCCGATAGTAGCCAACTAATCCCAAAAAGCTCTTGATGTCAATAGGGTTAACAGGTCTAGTCGAGTTCTTCAACACCTCTATTTTCTGAGAGTCTACCTTAACTCCCTCACTAGACACCACATGGCCAAGAAATGCAATTGATCACCGCCAAAACTCACACTTGCTAAACTTAGCAAATAGCTGAAGGTCTTTAAGAGTCTACAACATAATTCTTATATGGGCAGCATGCTCCTTCTCACTCCGAGAGTATAAGAGGATGTCATCTATAAAGATAATAATGAACATATCCAAATACTGTTTGAACACCCTATTCATCAAATCCATAAAAGTTGTAGGAGCATTCGTAGTCAAAAGAACATACCTACAAACTCATAGTGACCATGCCGAGTCCTGAAGGCCGTCTTTAAAATGTCACACTCCCTAACTCTGAGCTGATTATAGCCAGATCTGAGGTCTATCTTGAAAAACCAACAATCACCCTGAAGTTGATCGAAGAAGTCATCAATCCTGGGGAGGGGATACTTATTCTTGATTGTGGCTTTGTTCAATTGACGATAGTCGATGCACATCCTAAGAGAACCATCTTTCTTTTTCACGAATAGGACTGGAGCACCCCAAGGGACTTACTAGGAATGATGAAACCCCTATCTAAGAGATCCTTCAATTATGCTTTCAACTCCTTAAGCTCAGCTGGAGCAATTCTGTAAGGAGGAATAGATATGAGTTGTGCATTATGGGAGGAGGTCTGTCACGCCCCACCTTGGGAGGCATGACTGGCACCTAGTGCCACACTGGAATCTGTCTGACCTGGCTAGGTTTATGCACATCTAGTGCATGCCTTGCAACTTAATTCAAGAAAACAACGAGCTATATCTCGACTTTAAATACAGCCTCTGGCCGACAAGGCCGTATAGCCACATGTAAGGAAATAACTAACCAACCAAAAGCAATAAAAGGGAATCCTATGCGGGTCGACAAGACCACCATGCTGTCTAATTTTAGTAGAATGAAAATCAGGCAATCACAACTTTACTATAGCCGACAAGGCCACTAACTAACAGCTAAAAAAGGCCCCACACAACCATCACATGAAATAAAACATATATAGGCCCTATACAGCCAACGACAAAACAAACTACTGGAAGTATGTAACATAAAAGCCTTTAAGAGTGGAATAATGGTCGAGAAGGGCACCGACCTACCTATAAACTGTACAATCAAAAAGAGTAGAACTTCTAACTATTAGATCTGGAGGAAGGGAGCAAACTGTACTGCTGACTCTGGCTGAAAACTAAGAAGGTCCTGATCTGTGTCTATCCACACCTGTAGGCAAGTAATGCAACGCCCCAAGAATGGGCATCAATACAATACGTACCGAATATGTAAGACAACAAAAGAAAATGACTGAATAACACTGATAATGAAACTAAGAAATCCAATAGGAGGGATGGAGAGTTAACTTGATATAACTTTATAACCTGCTGTACAACTAACATTAAATAGTACAAACAAGAACCTTACTTGGCCCCTATAAGCCCAAAAGGTACAACCAGCACAGGATAACCCGCCCCGGGCCTCCATAAGCCCTGGAGAGTTCACTTCAATCTATATACCCTTAAAAAGGTAAAAATGAGTCAACAGGTAACTATAGCTAACCTACCGGTCTCCTGGGTTTGTAACTGAGCCCACTCAGCTCCTGATCTGTAGTTGTGTCTGAGTTCGATGGACTCCTGATAACTGCACCCTGGGAACTAGGCTCGACGGGGTTCAGTGATGCCGCTACAGCATAAAGATAATAGTCCAGCCATGGAATGGACTATAATATTTCCCTTGGGCCTCTGTGTAGTCCCTTGGGACAACATATAGATCCTTGGAGTGATCTATATATCCCCGTAGACAATGACATAACTAATAACCCTGGGGTTGGTCATGGAAGGCTATAAAGGGCAGTGTCAATCCCAATATGAACAGAAAATGCTAGTATCAGACTAATAATAGCAGCTAACCACAACAACCATGCTTTTTGTGTTCTTATGGGAGTCTAGGTCATATTACGACACCACAGGAATAACTTGCTGAAGGAATTTGCCTTAACATACCTCAATTGTCGTTTCCCGAATAACTGATGAGTTTCAACTTGTATTTGCCAGCTCTTTTCAACTGTAACTTTAAAATTGAAAGAATAGGTCCAATTTCAATTCTAAATTCGGAACAAACGGTAAGTTTTGATACTAATAGAAACTATAATTCAACTTCTCATAAAATACGGCCGAAAACCTATAATTTCCTGAGAGTTTAGAAGGGAGAAATGCTTACCTAAAGCCTGTGGCCTCTTAGGAATCAATTTGGAGCAATCCTAATAACTTGTACTTGCTGGAGTTCTAATTTGCCGAGCGTGTTTTGAGAAAATAACTCCATAGTAATGCTTCCCGTAGGCCCAGAACTTATTACCCGAAGTTAATTTGAGATTGGACGGTATTTGGTAGCATAATCGGATGAAAAACAATTGAAATCTACGTACTTTCTTACTTCTGGCTGAGAGGATAATTTGGGAATGACCAAAATTTAAGCTAATGGGGTGTGTGTGTATATATATATATATGAGGTCGGTGGCAGGGTGGCGCCCCGCCGACCGTAGAGCTAACATGCCCCCCGCATCGCGTCTCAGTGCCTGGCGTGTCGTGCCGGCTAGCGCACTACTGGCTAGCGCGTCGCGTTGGCCCTTTGCTTCCTAGCCTCGCCCGACCCTGCTTCTGAGGATTTTTCCACACATGTCAAGATCTTCTTACTCGTCACAAGTCCACATGTACGTTTACTAATTGTTAACATTTAGGGGGTGTAACATCTTCCCCCTTAGTAACATTCATCCTCCAATGTTATTCAAAGGCTTAAAGGAATTAACTCTCTTAACCAAGATTTAGAAAATTTTTGGTAGAGTCTCCTCTGTAATATGGATTATCCTGAAACCTGAAAGTCAGAAAAGTCCAATATAGGTGCCTCGCAAGATGCTATAACAACCATTACACAATAAAAGGGGGTAGCTACACAACAGTACTGATAGCATAAGCAATAAAATAACAACTGAATAACCACCTCACCTTAACTACATAATTCGGCTCAACCCTGGAACAGGTGAGGATATCTAGACCTCATATCATCCTCAGCTTCCCAGGTCATCTCTTCGTTATTCCTGTTCCTCCATAAAACTTAGAGGCAACATCTTTTGTTCTTAACCTACGAACTCTGTCAATCTAATATGGCCACTGGAACCTCTTCGAAGGCTAACTCCTTAGTGACCTGAACATCCTCAATTGGAACAACTTGGGACGGGTCCCCTATACACTTTCACAGCATTGACACGTGAAGGACTGGGTGAACAGATTCTAACTCTGGAGGCAAGTCTAGCTCATATGCCACTTGGCCTATTCTCCGAAGGATCCAATATGGCCTAATAAACCTAGGGCTAAGCTTGCCCTTCTTACCAAATCTCATTACGCCCTTCATTGGCGAAACTTTCAGAAATACCCAGTCATCAACATTTAATTCCAGATTTCTATGTCGTACGTCGGAGTAGGACTTTTGACGACTCTGAGCTGTTAACAAGCGTTCTATGATGAGTTTGGCCTTCTCTTTTGACTGGTGAATCATATCAGGTCCTACTAAGTCTGACTCCCCTACTTTAAACCACCCGATAGGGGATCTGTATTTTCGCCCATATAAAGCCTCATAAGGTGCCATTTGGATTGCCGAATGATAACTGTTGTTGTAAGCAAACTCAATAAGGGGTAAATGCTCATCCCAACTGCCTGCAAAGTCTAACTCATATTCCCACAACATATCCTCGAGTGTCTGAATTATACGTTCTGCCTGCCCATCTGTCTGAGGATGGAATGCTGTACTCAGATTAACCTATGTTCCCAAGCCTTTCTGAAACGACTAACGGAATCTAGTTGTGAATTATGCCCCCTGTCAGAAATGATTGATGTAGGAACACCATGTAATTGAACTATCTCTCTGATATACAATTCAGCATAGTCCTCGGCTGAGAAGGTGGTCCCTACTGACAGGAAATGAGCTGATTTCATTAATCTATCGACAATTACCCATATAGAATCAAATCTACGCCTGGTACGGGGTAATCCTATCACAAAATCCATATTGATTGCTTCCTATTTCCACATAGGTACCGGGTCAATCCACTGGGTTTTTGATGTTCAGCTTTTATTTACTTACAGTTAGGGCACTGTGCTATAAATTCTACTACACCCTTTTTCATTCCATGCTACCAGTAAATCTCCTTTATATCATGATACATTTTCGTCGAACCCGGATGAAGGGAGTATCGAGAGTTGTGTACCTCGACCATAATTTGCTGGCGGAGCTCTGCTATATCTGGGATGCAAAGGCGACCACTAAATCTCAGGATTCTGTCTTCGATTACCTAGAAAGCTGGTACTTCACCTCGTTGAACTTTATCTTTGAGATGTGCTAAATGAGGATCTTCATATTGCCCTTTTTTTACCTCTTAAACCTGGGATGATACTGTGGTATTCTGAATCATTGTCCCACTTTCTCCCGAGTCTACTATTCATATAGCTAAGTTGGCTAACTGGTGCAATTCTTGGGCCAACTCCCACCGTTCGGGCCTTAAATGTGCTAAACTCTACATTGATCTAGGACTAAGGGAATTTTCTATGATATTAGCCTTCCCTGGATGATATAAAATATTCACGTCGTAGTCCTTTAATAATTATAACTAGCGACGCTGCCATAGATTCAACTCTTTCTGTGTAAAGATGTACTGGAGGCTCTAATGATCAGTAAAAATATCCACGTGCACCCTATATAGGTGATGTATTCATATTTTAAGGCGTGAACTACTACCGCTAACTCCAGGTCGTGAGTGGGATAGTTCTTTTCATGCTTTCATAGATTCCTTGAAGCATAAGCAATTGCCTTACCTTGTTGCACCAGAACACACCCCAACCCAACGCCTGAAGTATCACAATATACTGCATAACCCTTTGAACCTTCTGTCAAAGCTAGTACTGGCGCTGATGTCAATCTATTTTTCAACTCTTGAAAACTCTGTTCACACACTTCAGTCCAGTGAAATTTAGCTACTTTCTGAGTTAGTTTGGTCAAAGGGGCTGATAAAGTAGAAAACCCTTCTACAAACCTTTTGTAATACCCAGGTAACACCAGGAAACTGCATAACTCAGTTGGAGTTGTAGGCCTAGACCATGTCTTTACTGCCTCAATCTTCTGTGAATCTATCTGAATACCAGTATCCAACACAATATGGCCCAAAAACGCTATAGAATTCAACCAGGACACACATTTAGAAAATTTTGCAAATAATTGGAGATCCCTGAGAATTTGGAGCATTGTTTGCAAATGATCTCGGTGTTCTGCTTCTGAACGTGAGTACACCAGGATGTTCTCGATAAATACTATCACAAACAGATCTAAATATGGCCTGAAAATGTTGTTCATCAAATCCATGCATACCGCTGGGGCATTTGTCAACCCGAAGGACATGACTAGGAATCTGAAATGACCATATCTTGTACTTAAAGCTATCTTTGGGATATCTTTCTCCCAAACCTGTACCTGGTGATACGCTGACCTTAGGTCGATCTTAGAGAAATACTCCGCCCTTGTAACTAATCAAACAGGTCATCTATCCTAGGAAGAGGGTATTTATTCTTAATGGTAACTTTATTTAACTTTCGATAGTCTATACACATGCAGAGGGAGCCATATTTCTTTCTCACAAACAAGACCGACGCACCCCATGGTGATGTACTCGGCCTGATGAAGCCCTTATCTAATAAATCTTTCAACTGTTCCTTCAGTTCTATCAATTCAGCCAGAGCCATTCCGTACGGCGGGATGGATATAGACTGAGTACCTGGTAACAAGTCGATAGAGAAATCAATTTCTTGTTCCGGGGGAATACCAGGAAGTTCATCCGAGAACACATCTGGAAATTCATTAACTAATGCAATGGACTGAAAAAGTCAGGGATTCTGCTTGCATATCCTGAACCCTGACAATGTGATATATACAACCCTTTTCTATTAACTTCTTCGCTCGAATATAGGATATGAACTTACCTTTTGGCGTAGCTGCACTGCCCTTCCAACACTCTACATTGGCATAACACGGTGCTAGCCAGTCCATACCCATAATTGCATCAAAGTCGATCATTTCTAGCTCCACTAAATCTGCTAATGTTTGATGATCAACAACCTTTACCGTGAAGCCCCGGTAGATCCTTTTTGCTATAATAGAATCACCGATGGGCATGGACATTGAAAAGGGTTGTTGAAGCAATTCTGGCGTTGTACCGAACTTCAAGGCCACTAATGGTGTAATATAAGACAGTGGAACCTGGGTCTATCAAAACATAAGCTGAATGAGAACAAAATTCCAGCATACTTGTCACAACATCCGGCGATGACTCCGACTCCTATCGCCTCAGTAAAGCATATGTGCAATTCGGATCGATGCCTGAACTAGATGCCCCTGACATTCCTCGACCTTTGTTGGCTGAAATTGAGGGTCTGCGCCCTCCTTAAGGTGCTGGGCATGTGACCCTACCAAAGATCTATCTTATTGGTCCCGATCACTCTGACCTCTAGCTAGACAGTCTCTCATCATGCGACTCTCTTGTCCACAGGTGTAACAAGGAGTAGAACCATACCTGCATGCCCTAAGATGATTCCAACTGCAGATAGGACAATGTGGCACGGTGAGTGTGCTATGCTCTAACCCTCTCTACTATTGCGAACCCGATGCCTGTGAGCCCTCGCCGGTCCTGACTGCCCCCGACGGTCTGATCTACCACCCTGCTGCTATTGTGGAGGTGGGAGTCTAGGTGGTCTACCTAATAGTCATGGCCTAGGTCCACCCTGAAACTTTACCTGGGTGTCAGTAGGTCTAACCTTGTGGCACTGCTCCTGATTTGCCCTCTCTATATCCCGCTGGCGCTGCCTAATCCCCTCAATACTCTGAGAAAATTCCTGAATACGGGCGATATCGATGTCCTCCCGCAGCGTAGACGTAACACAAGTCTCCACGTACTTTTGATGTAGCCCCATAATGAATCGGTGCACCCTAGCTGGCATAGTGTCTACGAAAGTCGGTGCATATCAGGCCAAAGAATCAAATCTCATAGTTTACTCTCGAACACTCATTGAGCCCTGCTGTAGATGCAAAAAAAAATCTACCCAGGCTTGTCGAATTTCCCACGGCAAGTAGTGATCCAGGAAGGCCTCTAAGAAACTGGGCCAAGTTGGAGGGGGAGTGTCTTTACCTCAGGACCTCTCCCAGCTCTCATACCATAACACTGATATGTCCCGTAGTCGAAACTGTTACACCCCATAAATTCTCAATGTGTAGATGGCCTATTCGCATGTTGGTTAAGAGTTTTTGAATTCCATACATGCTAGGAAAAGGCCCGGGGAAAGACCAGATAAGAGACTCGTCGAACTATCACGAAAGGAGCCGGGGTAGAGCCCCTCCGCGATGGCAACGTGCCACGGAGGGAGGGCCTCCGCGTTGGCGCCGTGTCACGGAGGCCCTGTCCAGGCCCAAGTAT
>JACEIK010009468.1:12841-35078 GCA_018107945.1 Datura stramonium
TTATGTTGGCCGTGTGGGGCCGTATCCAGTTAGTAGTGGTGACCTTGTCGGTCACATAGTTGTTCAGCATTTGTTATACTGATTTAGAGATAACTAGACATCATGGTGGCCTTATCGGCCCGCATAGGTTTCCCTATATGAGTGTGATTCTGGTTAGCTGATGTTATAATACAGGTGGCTATAGGCCCAGTCGGCCGGAGGCTGTATTTACAGCCGTTATATAGCCCGTCGATTCCATGAATCTGAGTTAGAGCCAGCCATGCACCAGATGTGCTTAGGCTCAGTAGTCTAGCAGTTCAGCTCCTAATAGGGCATCGGGTGCCAGTCATACCCCCCAAGGCGGGGCGTGACAGAAACACTACTAACTCAACCGACTCTGCGATCGTACCATGCATCACCCTGAAAATCCGCTGCAGCTGGTCCAAGAAGTCTTAAGGGTCCTCATCTCTGTCCATCCCTATGAACCGCGGTGGACTCAGTGCGAGGAACTCTGAACCCTCAAACTATTAGGTCTTCCCAAAGACTCCGCAACCACAAGTGCCACTAGATGACGCTGCGCAACTATCATCTGAGTCATGAAGACAACGCTCCTAACCTCCTTATCTGATGGTATCGATATAGGAACCGTTGGAGGTGATGCCGACACATCTGCCACTCTAGACGACTCTTGGAGTGGCGTAGAATGTTGGGGAGACTAAGTGTTCCTGTCGCCCTCAGATTTGGCTGGCTCTTACAGAGGCACCCTGCTAGTGCCTTGTCCTGCCGCTGTATCTAACTTCCGACCGGTCGTAGTCTATCGCGTGTCCGACATTTCTTTGTAGATAAGAAGAATATAGTAAGCTTAGGGACTAAAACCTATACAACATAGCTCTATAGCATGACTGGAAGAGAAAGAAGAGTAACCACCCTAACATTCCTCGCAGCCTCCTGTCTATAGAATGTGGTGCACAACATATCCATAGACAAGACTCTACTTGACACGGCTTACAGATTCCCTGGGATACGACCTGTTCGGATACCAAGTTTGTCATGCCCAACCTTGGGAGGCATGAATGGCGCCTAGTGCCACACTAGAATCTGTCTGACATGGCTAGACTTATGCACGTTTGATGCATGCCTTGCAACTCAATTCAAGAAAACAACGAGCTATATTTCGGATGTAAATATAGCCTATGGCTGACAAGGCCGTATAGCCACCTGTAAACGGAAAAAGATAACCAACTATAAGCAATAAAAGGGAATCTTATGCGGGCTAACAAGATCACCATGTTGTCTAGTTTTAGCAAAATGAAAATCAGGCAATCACAACTATACTATAGCCGACAAGGCCACTAACTAACAGCTAAACAAGGCCCCACACGACCATCACATGAAATGAAGCATATATAGGCCCCACAAGACCAACGACAAAATGAACAAGTGGAAGTCTGTAACCTGCAAGCCTTTAAGAGTGGAATAATGGTGGAGACAGGGCCCTGACCTACCCATAAACTATACAATCAAAAAGAGAAGAACTTCTGACTATTAGCTTCGGAGGAAGGGAGCTAACGGTACTGCTGACTCTGGCTGAAAGCTAAAAAGGTCTTGATCCGCATCTATTCGCACCTACAGGAAAGTAATGCAGCGCCACAAGGATGGGTGTCGGTACAATATGTACCGAATATGTAAGGCAGTAAAAGAAAGTGACTAAATAACACTGATAATGAAACTGAACAATCCAATAGGAGGGATAGAGAGTTAACCTGATATAACTTTATAACATGCTGTACAACTAATATTATATAGTACAAACAAGANTTGTCTTGGCCCCCATAAGCCTAGAAGGTACAACCAGCACAAAATAACCCGCCCGAGGCCCCCATAAGCCCTAGCGAATTCACTTCAATCTATATACCCCTAATAAGGTCAAAATGAGTCAAAAGGTAATTATATCCAACCTACCGGTCCCTTGGATTTGCAATTGAGCCCACTTGGCTCATGATATATAGTTGTGTATTAGTCTGCTGGACTCGTGATAACTGCACCCTTGGCACCAGGATCAACAAGGGTCAGAGATTCCGATATGGCATAAAGATAATAGTCCAGCCATGGAATGGACTGTAATATGGCCCTTGGGCCTCTATGTAGTCCCTTGGGAAAACATCTATCTCCTTGGAGCGATCTATATAGCCCCGTAGGCAACGACACAGCTAGTAACCCTAGGTTTGGTCATGGAATGCTATAAAGGGCAGGGTCAATCCCAATCTGAATAGAAAATGCTAATCTCAGACTAATAATAGTAGCTAACCATAACAATCATGCTTCTGGCGTTCTTACGGGAGTCTAAGTTGTATTACGACATAATAGGAATAACTTGCTAAAGGAATTTGCCTTAACATACCTCAATTGTCGTTTCTTGAATAACTGACGGTTTTAACTTGTATTTTCCAGCTCTTTTCAATTGTAACTTTAATACTTAAAGAATGGGTCTAATTTCAACACTAAATATGGCACAAACGGTAACTTTTTATACTAATAGAAACTATAATTCAACTTTGTAAAATACGGCCGAAAACCTATAATTTCCCGAGAGTTCAAAAAGGAGAAATGCTTACCTAAAGCCTGTGGACGCTTAGGAAACAATTTGGAGCAATTCTAATAACTTCTACTTGGCGGAGTTCCAATTTTTCGAGCGTATTTTGAGAAAATAACTCCATGGTAATGCTTTTCGTAGGCCCAGAACTCATTACCCGAAGTTAATTTGAGATTGGACGGCGTTTGGTAGCGTAATCGGATGAAAAACGATTGAAATCTACATACTTTTTACTTCTGGACGAGAGGATAATTTGGGAATGACCAAATTTAAGCTAAGGGGGTATATATATATATAAGGTCAGTGGCAGGGGGGCGCCCGCGCCACCCATAGCTCAAGCATGCCCCCTGCGTCGCACCTCCCATTGCGCCTCAGTGCCTAATGCGCCGCACCGGCTAGTGCACTACCGGCTGGCGCGTCGCGCTAGCCCTTCGTGGCCTAGCCTCACCCAACCCTACTTCCGAGGCTTTTTCCACACACGTCAAGCTCTTCTTACTCGAAACAAGTCAACACGTACGCTTACTAATCATCAACATTTATGGGGTGTAACAAGGTCGATACCAAAATGAATCTCCCACTTGGGAGGGACTCCTAGTAGATCATTTGAGAACTTCTATAGATACTCACATACAATAGGAACTGACTGAGAGCCAAGGTCTCAAACATAGAATACTTAACCCAAACTAGATAAAATATGCAACCCTTGGAGATTATCTTTCTGGCCTTAAGATAGGAGATAAAGCAACCTACAGGGACTGTTGAACCACCCTTCTACTCTAGGATTGGTTCACCTGGAAATCAAAACTCTACTGTTCGAATTCTACAATTAAATGAAGCGTAAGAAGAATACAATAAATCCATGCCGAAGATAACGTTGAAGTCTATCATGTCTAGCTCTACTAAGTCGACTGAGGTGACTTTTTGAAGAATAATAACTGGGTAATTTTTGTATACACGTCGACCTATAACTGACTCACCGGTAGGAGTAGAGACTCAGAAAGGTGCTGAGAGGATTTCAAGACCGACATCAAACTGATAGAAACATAAGGAGTCACAAAGGATAATGTGGCCCCTATATCTAGCAATCATAAACATCAAGATAGAAGACTTGTAACATAACCATGACCACATCTGGTGACCTTTGCTTCTCTTGGTAGGATGATAGTGCATAAAATCGATTCTGGCACTGCCCGCCACCAGTAGTAGAGGATGCGCCCCTACAAAGATGGGTAAGCTGCTGTAGCTGTTGAAGTGGTAGCTAGGGCATGGCCTCTACCGTCATCCTGTATGGCTGATGGGCGATCCCTGAGCCTGTATCTGAGCTTCCAACACCCATAGTAAGCATTTGAGAAAAACAAGCACTCTTCTAGGTGGTTCTTACCACACTTCCTACAAGCTGGGAAAGTGCGTTCCCCTGACATGATCCTCTGACCTCTAGAGCCTGATGCTCTACCTCTCTTATCTCCCTGTGCATAGATGGGAAACTAGTTGATGATGGAACTGGGGATGATGACCTCTGATGGGAGTGTGGGCAACCTCTATTGAGAATACTCAAAGTTCCCTGTCCTAGCGCTCTTGGTCTCCTTCTCCTTCTCATTTAACTTCTCCTTCTCTATATGTCGGGAATAGTCATAAGTCGAGAGATATCCATGTCAATGATAAGAATAATGGTTCTGCACTCCTTGACTAGTGAATCTGAAACCCCTGACACAAACTTGCTGATGTGTGCTCTTAGTTTGCAACCATCTCCGAAGCATACTTGGACAATTGGGTGAACCTCAAGGCATACTCCTGGCAGTCATGTTATTCTTCTTCAAGTTGATGAACTCTACTGCCATTGCTTCCCTCATCTCCCGAGGAAAGAACCTATCTAAGAAGGCCATCACGAACTTATCCCAGCCAATAGGGACTACACCTACTCCACGACCCTCATTTCACTACCTGAACCAAATCTATCTACCCCCTTCACCTGATAGAAGGTCAAATCCGCACTCTCCTCTCCAGAAATACCCATGATCTGGGTGATCTTTTGAATCTCCTCAACAAACTCCTGTGGATCCTCATCAACCTTGGAACCATGAAACTCTTGTGGGTTCATTCGGGTGGAGTCTCGCATTGTAGTCGCTGCAGCACTCCCATTGGTGTTCGCAAGTGCAACTGCCTGCTGGTTGACCTAGGCTATCATAGCTTGAGCCAAGATCTGAAAATAAACCTTAAACTCAATATGAGGCACCTTCTTATTCAAAGGATCCACAGGAGCTGGTGGAGCTAGTTGATGCCCATCCCCATTTTCATTTCCATGGCCATTTCCATTGCTGTTTCTCCTTTCATTGGTTCTTTAGGGAGGCATTTTCTGCAAATGCGTGTAGCACGAGTTAGAGGAATAGAGAGAGTTGAAATTTATCGCATGAGATAGATCATGAAAGAAGGGAAGTTTCCTAAAACATCTCGCACCCTCTTCTTCATAAGTTTGGCACACTTCACACCCATGAAAATGACTCTACTTAACACAACTTTCAGACACCCTAGGACATACCCAAACTTGATGCTTTGATACCAAATTTGTCATGACCCGAGTATGGATCTCAGACATAAAATAGGATCTAGAACCACGAATGGCTCCAAGCTAACCCATGGCATATGCATAACATAATCATCAGCATAAAACTAAGCAGAAAAAATCATGAAGTGTATCATAAGTGGAAATCTAAGATATCATGAACTGTCAAAATTGAGACGACAAGTCAAGAAGCTGAGTATTTATACATCATGTCTGAAAGCCTCTATGCGTAAGATGAGCTGATGGGACAACACCCCCGACTAGCTCTACTATGTTTGAAAACTGGAATGAAATAAAAAGGACATGCATCAAAATTGATGTCCTTGGATGATGAGGACTTACCAAACCTGTGCTAAAGCTAGGGAAGGATCGAATCTAGCGGCAGGGTTGAGACTGATCACCTAAACCTATATCATGAGATGATATAGTGCAAAAGGATGCGATCAGTACTTTGAATGTACTGAGTATGTAGGTTAAGAGAACACGATAGTAAAATAGTAAACTAAAGTCATGAGGTTAAAGAAAGTCAAAACATGAGTTTCGAATCATAAGCTAAGGTTAAAGGCTCAAGGTTTTCATAACTGAATCATGAGGCTAAGTATAAGTAAAATCATAAGTAAAATCTTATAAAGCTTATATTGAGCCCAAAATATTATACGTCATAATATAATAAGTCATGAATATGAACATAGATAAAAAGTCATGGAATAGTGGGAGATTCTTATAACTGACATACTCCAAGTGAGCATATATGGAGCCCAGCCCGTAACCCTGGCTGGGGGTGTGTCCATACCTTGCCAAGGGTATGAACTATAAAGGCGTGATATCACTCATGAGACAATTACTGTAAAGGAAGACACTCTCAATTGGCGAGGACTCCTTAGTCTAGGGGCGAGGGAGACACTCTCGGCTGGCAAGGACCCCTCATCCTACGGTGCCACATAATTATGGGACTTGAGTTATCTAGAACCCTTATCCACTCAGTGTTAAATACTACTTCCAAAACATACATAGTGCTCATATCATAATCATGAAACATACTTATTTTTACATGGGCTAGTTATAAATCATGAAATTCATAAGTAGCATAACATATGTGAACTAGCCATGAAAAACAATGCCGAAGATCGCCTATGAAACATAAGCTGAAAATTCATGAAATTCATACATAATAAGGTAATTTCTCATAACTTGAAAATCTAGATTTCATAATAGTTTTTAGTAGAAAACATGTAATTACAATCATAAAAAATGATTTAGAACATGAGAGAATCATAATTGAAGAGATCATGAAGCTTTCATCAAAATTAGATCTAACCGTAGATTTATAAAAAAAATTATAATTAGAGACTTGGATTCATGAAATTGATTTGAAATTGGGCATGAGGGTGGAAGAATTTCCCCCATTCATGACCCTACATACCTAGGCTTGAAGGGATCTTGCTAGGTTTTAAAACCCAAGAGAATTGGAGAAGGAGAACCTTAATTACTTGAGGACTTGAGGGATTTGATCTTCAACTTTAGATGTTAGGAATTGAATGAGGATTAGGAATGACTAAAACCCTCTAATACACCCTTTTAGGAGCTCAAAATGACTTAGTTTAGGAGTTAAGAACATAGAAAGTATAGAAATGCCCTTAGAAAATCGTATTTAAAAACTACCAAGTGGAACTGACGACCAAACATACAAGCAATTGGTTTAACCAACGAGCCATCCTTTTAGATGTTGTTACCTAGTCTTGCCCTGAACTATTCTTGAACTAGATACAATGCCTTGAACCAATAACCCATCCTAAGAACTAATGGGTCATCCTTTCAATTGTGGGTTTTGGGGAAATGTTAACAATTTTCTGAACCTCTAATAGATGGGACAAGCAATGACCCACATGATCATCCCATGACCCATCCTAAGGGTCATACTGTGGCCCGGTGCAAACTCCTTCTGTTAAACCCCATAAGTTCCTAATGTTTAGACGGACAATTCGTACGTTGGTTAAGAGTTTTATAATGTAATACATACAAGAATGGGGCCCGGGGAAAGGTCGGATGAGCACGGAGTCGGGACCGCGCGGGAGGAGGCCGGGCCAGCTGCCCAAAGGGGCAGCGTGGCTCGGACCCTGCCCTCTATGTTGGGCTCCATGGCACGCTCGACTATTGGCGCGTTGGTGTCAAGTATATATAAGTTTTCCCCTTTGATTCTATTTTATTTCCAACTTATACATTCGGCCATCAAGGGAAAAATACGAAGGGAATCAATAATTTTCTTCTGGTTACATTATAAAACGCTACCCGAATTCAAATTAACTTTGGGTATTGAAGTATAAGGTTGTAGGGAGTATTGCTATGGAGTTAGTTTCACGAAATTCGTTCGGTGAGCCGTAACCCCGCCGAGCCAAAGTTGTCAGAATTACTTTAAACTAGTGTCAATATGATCACAGGATTAAAGTAAGCATTTCTCCCTTCTGGGTTCTCGAGAAATTACGAGTTTTCGACTATGTTCCATCAAGTTGAAATATAGTTAATATTTCTATATAAAGTTATCATTTTTATCGAATTTACTATTGAAATTAGCCTCATTATTCCAATAATACAATTGCAGTTGAGAAGAGAAGTTGAATACGAGCAAAGACTCGCCAGTTAATCAATAATCGGCGAATGAGGTATGTTAAGGCAGTTTCCTTCGGCAAGTTAGTTCTTTAAGCATGATAGATCAGTTTGAAATCGAGTAAGATTACCAGAAGCATGTCTATTATGATTAGGTATTGTTATTATCTGAGATCAAT
This sequence comes from Datura stramonium, assembly GCA_018107945.1. Classification (NCBI taxonomy): domain Eukaryota; kingdom Viridiplantae; phylum Streptophyta; class Magnoliopsida; order Solanales; family Solanaceae; genus Datura; species Datura stramonium. Next base: position 20,757 of record JACEIK010009468.1, read on the forward strand.
ATTCTTTATCAGTTTGGGATGGATTATGCCTGTATAGCCTTCATAATCGACCCCATGGTTATTAACTGTGTCAATGTCCGCCAGGGGCAAGATGATGTTGGTCTAAGGAGTGGTATGCCGTCCATCAGAGATGAAGATGGGGTCCCAGGTCCTCATATTCCATGGTTGGCTTTATACACCCCCGTTGAGCCTGGTGCTCAGGGTGCAGATATCAGGAGTCCACCAGACTCAGACATAGTTACAGTCAAGGGACGAGCGGGCTCAGTTGCAGACCCAGGGGATTTGTAGGATGGCTATAGCTATTAGTTGACCAGTGTGACCTTGGATATGGGTATATAGACTGAGGTGTACTCACCAAGGCTTATGGGGGCCCCAGGTGGGTTATTTTGTGCTGGTTGTACCTTCCGGCTTATGGGGGCAAGGTAAGGTTTATGTTTGCTTTAGTTATTGATAATTAGACAGTAAGACATTCCATTACTCAGGTATGATCTATATTCCTTCATTTCAGTTATTCTCAATTTTATCTCTTTATCTTAGTCATTTACAGTTATCGCCTTACATATTTAGTACATACTATACTGACGCCCTTTCTGTGGCGCTGCATTACTTGCCTGAAGGTTCGGATAGACGAGGAGAAGGTCCCTCATAGATTTCAGTCAGCATCACCAGAGCAGTTGGCTCCTTTCTTTCAGAGCTTGTAGATAGAAGGTTTACTTCCTTTTGATTGTATAGTTCATTGGTAGATCGGGGCCCTATCCCGACCATCATATTACTCCTAGAGGCTTGCAATTATTTCTATTTCCCTGTGGTTAGCTGTTATTGGCCTTGTGGGGCCCATATGTGTTGTAGTTTACATGTTGGCCGTGTGGGTCCTTATTTAGATGGTAGATTAGTGGCCTTGTCGTCCATAGCTTAGCTAAGTACTTGCATTACTTTATAGTCATAACTAGACATGATGGTGGTCTTGTCAGCCCGCATAGGATTCCCTGTTGTTGTGAGTTCTAACTAGCTGATTTTCTTTTACAGGTGGCTATAAGGCCTTAGCTGCCGAAGGTTGTATTTACAGCCGAGATATAGCCCATTGTTTTCTTTAATTGAGAAGTGAGCCTTCACCAGGAGTGCACATCTTGTCTTAGTCAGTTCAGATCCTAGTAGGCACTAGGTTGAAGTCATGCCTCCCAAGGTGGGGCATGACAAACTTTGTATTAGAGCAGGTCGTATTCCATGGAGTCTTTAAGCCGTGCTAAGTAGAGTCTTGTCTATGGATGTGTTGTGCACCACATTCTATAAGTAGGAGGCTGCGAGGCATGATAGGATGGTTACTCTTTCCTCTTATCCAGTCGTGCTCTAGAGCTGTACAATATAGGGTTCAGTCTCTAAGCTTACCATATTCTTTTACCTACAGAGAAATGGCAGACCCGTGACACACCACGACTGGTAGGAGACTGGATATTGCAGCAAGGGAAGGAACTAGCAAGGTGCCTCAATCAGAGTCAGCCCGATTTGAGGGTGATAGGGAGACATCGTCTCGGTCTCCCCAGCACTGTCCACTACGTCAGGAGCTACTCGGAGCGGCAAATATGATGGAACCACCTCCAGCAGTCTCTATACCAGTACCATCGGATCAGGAGGTTAGGAGTGATGTTCTTATGCTTGCTCAGATGATGGCTGCACAGCGTGAGCCAGTGGCGCCTACAATCGCAGAGTCCTCAGGAGGACCTGGTAGTTTGAGGGTGTGCTAGTTTCTCGCGTTGTGTCCCCCACAGTTTACCGGGACGGACCGAGAGGAGGACCCTCAGGATTTCTTGGATCAGATACAGCGGATTTTTAGGGTGATGCATGCTACACCTGCAGAGTCGGTGGAGTTAGCGGTATTTTGGCTACGGGACATTGCAGTACCATGGTAGGAGAGTTGGGAGAGGTCTCGAAGAAGAGGTGTTTCCCCTCCGACTTGGCCCAACTTCTCAGAGGCTTTTCTGGATCACTACCTGCGACGGAAAATTCGACAGGCTCGAGTTGATCAGTTTCTACATTTGGAGAAAGGGTCGATGAGTGTTCGGGAGTATGCTATGAGATTCGACTCCTTGGCCCAATATGCACTAGCTTTTGTAGATACCATGTCGGTTAGGGTGCACCGATTTATTATGGGGCTAAATCCAGAATATGTGAAGACCTGTATTACGGCCACTCTGCGAGAGGATATGGATATTGTACGTGTCCAGGCTTTTGCTCAGAATATTGAGGGGATTAGACAGTGGAAATAGGAGATAAAGAGCGCAGACCAGGAATATTGCTGCAGGGCCAGACCTAGGACATACAGGCAAAGTCCCAGGATGGACCTAGGCCACTATTTTCAGGTAGACCACCCAGACCCCCACCCCCACAACAGCAATAGGGGAGTGGATCTGGTCTTTGGGGGCAGTCAGGACCTGACCAGAGCTCACAATCAGCAGAGAGAAGTGGAGCAGAGTAGATTCACCGTGCTGCTTTACCCTATTTGCAGTCGGCGTCATTCCGAGGCGTGCAGGTATGGTTCCACAATATGTTATACACTTGGAAAGGAGGGTCATCAGATGAGGGATTGTCTAGCCAGGGGTTAGAGTGATCGGGATCGACAAGATAGATCCTTAGTAGGATCACGTGCCCCAGCATCTCCAGCAGGGCGTAGGCCCTTAGTTCCAGCCGACAGAGGCTGAGGAAGATCAGGGACATCCAGCTTAGGTACCGGTCTAGATTGCACTTATGCTTTACCAGGACGACAGGAGTCAGAGTCGTCCTAGATGTGGTAACAGGTATGCTGGACATTTGCTCTCATTCAGTTTATGTACTGATAGATTCGGGATCCACCTTGTCTTTTGTTACCCCATTAGTGTCTTGAAAGTTGGGTATTATGCTAGAATCCCTTCAATGACCATTTTGAGTGTCTACACCCGTCGGTGACTCTATCATAGTCGAGAGGGTCTATTGGGGATGCACAGTAGAGGTTGTTGGTCATCAGACTTTATAGAGTTAGAGATGATTGATTTTGATGCAATTATGGGTATGGATTGGATGGCACCATGCTATGCCAATATTGAATGTTGGACCAAGATTGTCCGATTCCACTTTCCAGGGGAGGTTGTACGGGAGTGGAAAGGTAGTGCAGCCACACCAAAATGTAGGTTTATTTGCCATCTTCAGGTGAGAAAATTGATAGCGAAAGGATGTATTTATCATATTGTCAGAGTTCAGGATGTTCAAGAAGAATCTCTGATTCTTCAGTCCATTCCAGTAGTCAATGAATTTCCAGATGTTTTCCTAAATGAGCTACCTGGCATTCCCCTAAAATGGGAAATCGACTTTGCAATTGATTTACTACAAGGTACTCAGCCCATATCTATCCCTCTGTACCGAATGGCTCCTGCTGAGCTCAGAGAATTGAAGGAGCAGTTGAAAGATCTGTTAGATAAGGGCTTCATTAGGCTGAGTACTTCACCGTGGGGAGCGCCAGTCCTATTTGTGAAGAAGAAGCATGGCTCCCTCCACATGTGTATAGACTACCGGCAGTTGAATAAAGTTACTATCAAGAATAAGTACCCTCTTCCCAAAATAGATGACTTGTTTGACCAGTTGTAGGGGGAAAAGTACTTCTCAGAAATTGACTTAAGTTTAGGGTACCATCAGGTTCGGGCTCGTGAGAGGGATATTCCTAAGACTTCTTTCAGGACCAGGTATGGCCACTTTGAATTTCTAGCCATGTCCGTTGGATTGACAAATGCTTCAGCAGTGTTCATGGACTTGATGAACAACATCTTCAGGCCATATTTGGACCTGTTTGTGATAGTATTTATTACTGATATTTTGGTATATTCCCGCTCAGAGGCAGATCATGGGGATCACCTATGAATAATGCTCCAGACTCTCAGGAATCACCAGTTGTATGCGAAGTTTTGTAAATGTGAATTTTAGCTGAATTCAATAGCCTTTTTGGGCGACATTGTGTCAGATGCTGCCATTTAGGTAGACTCGCATAAAATTAAAGCAGTGAAAACATGGCCTATACCTACCACTCCGACCGAGGTATGAAGTTTCATGGGGTTAGCTAGGTATTACTGAAGGTTTGTGGAAGGATTTTCCACCCTAGCAGCACCTTTGACCAAGTTAACTAAGAAAGTAGCTAAATTTCACTAGACTGAAGTATGTGAACAGAGCTTTCAGGAATTGAAAAACAAATTGTTCTCAACACCAGTATTATCCTTGACAGAAGGATCAGAGGGTTATGCAGTATACTATGATGCTTTAGGCGTCGGGTTAGGATGTGTTCTGATGCAGCATGGTAAAGTAATTACTTACGCTTCTAGACAGCTGAGGAAACATGAGAAGAATTATCCCACCAATGACCTGGAATTAGCCGCGGTGATTCATGCCTTTAAAATATAGAGGCACTATCTGTATGGCATTCATGTAGATATTTTCATGGATCATAAAAGCCTTCAATACATTTTCACACAGAAAGAGTTGAATCTACGGTAGCGTCGCTAGTTAGAGCTGTTGAAAGACTATGCTGTGAATATTTTGTATCATCCAGGGAGAGCCAATGTTGTAGCAGATGCCCTCAGCCGTAAATCAATGGGGAGTTTAGTGCAACTGAAGCCAGGACAATGGGAACTGGCCTGAAAATTGCATCATTTAGCCAGTTTAGCCGTCCGTATAATAGATTTGGGAGACAGTGCAGCAGTAACTCAGAATACGGCAGTATCATCGTTAGTTGTGGAAGTGAAAGAACGACAGTACGAAGACCCTAACCTGGTTTAGCTCAGAGATAAGGTTCAGCGAGGGGGAGTTACATATTTCCATGTAACTAAAGACGGAGTTTTGAGATATAGGGATCGCCTCTGTGTTCTAGATGTGACAGGACTTCACCAGTAAATTATGGGAGAGGTGCATTATTCTCGTTACTCTCTTCATACGGGTTCAACAACGATGTATTATGATATAAAAGAAAATTACTGGTGCCCGAGAATGAAAAAGGAGATGGAAGAATTGGTAGCTTAATGTCCTAATTGTCAGCAGGTGAAAGCCGAACATCAGAAACCCAACAGACTGACACGGGATATAACAATGCTTCTATTGAAATGGGAGAAAATTCACATGGATTTTATGAAAGGGTTACCTCATACCAGGCATAAATTTGATTCCATCTGGGTGATTATTGACAAATTGACGAAATCAACTCATTTTCTGCCAGTAAGAGCTACTTTTTTAGCTTGAGATTATGTCAAGTTTTATATTAGGGAGATAGTCAAATTACATGGTGTCCCAGTATCTATCATTTCTGACAGGGGAGCCTAATTTACAGCTAGGTTTTGGTAGTCTTTCCAGAGAGGTTTGGTAAACCAGGTTAATTTGAGTACGACATTCCACCCTCAGACAGATGGGCAGGCGAAATGTACATTTAGACGCTCGAGGATATGTTACGAGCATGTTTGCTGGATTTTGGAGGCAGCTGGGAGGAACATTTACCCCTTATTGAGTTTGCCTACAATAACAGTTACCATTCAGTGATTCAGATGGCACCTTATGAGGCTTTATACGGGTGAAAATATAGGTCCCCAGTTGGTTGGTTCGAGCTTTGAGAGACAAGGTTAAATGGGCCGGATGTAATTCACCAGTTAGAAGAGAAAGTAAAGATTATTAGACAACGTCTGCTGATAGCTTACAGCCGCCAGAAATCTTACGCTGATATGTAGTGTAGAAACCTGGAGTTCAGTGTAGGTGACTGGGTATTTCTAAAAATCTCACCAATGAAGGGCGTAATGAGGTTTGGAAAAAAGGGTAAGCTCAGTACGAGGTTTATTGGGCCGTATCGAATGCTCCAGAGGATAGGCCAGGTGGCATACGAGCTAGATTTGCCTTCAGAATTAGAATATGTTCATCCGGTCTTTCATGTGTCAATGCTACGGAAGTGCATAGGGGATTTGTCTCGAGTCATGCCAGTTGAGGATGTCCAAGTCACTAGGGAATTAACCTATGAAGAGGTTCCAGTAGCTATATTGGATCGACAGGTTCGTAGGTTGAGAACTAAAGACGTCGCTTTTGTTAAGGTATTATGGAGAAACAAAAATAAAGAAGAGATGAATTGGGAAGCCAAAGACGGTATGAGGTCCAGATATCCTCATTTGTTCTAGGCTTAGCTCAGGCCGTGCAGTTAAGGTACCTTTAGTATTTTAGTTGTTGTTTCACAATTGTGTTGTATATATTGTTCAGTTGACTCCAGCTCTATTGCGAAATAGTTGCCATAGTGTTATGTGTAATGCCTGTATTGGAATTTTCTGCATTTCAGGATTTTCATATAGTCCATATTACAGGGGAAACTCTACCGAAATATTTTAAAAAATGAGTAGTTATAAGAGTTAAACTTCCTGTAAGCTGAAGTTACCATTCGAGGATGAATGTTCCTAAGGGGGAGGATGTTACACCCCATAAGTTCCTAATGTTTAGAAGGTCTATTCGTATGTTGGTTAAGATTTTTAGAATGTAATACGTACGAGAAAGGGGCCCGGGGAAAGGTCGGACGAGCGCGGAGTCGGGACCGAGCGGGAGGAGTCGGGATCGAGGGGTCCATGGCACAGACCCTGCCCTTGGCATTGGGCTCTGTGGAATGCCCGACTATTGGTGCGTTGGGGTCCGTGTCACGGACCCCTGTCCACCGCCTCAAGTATATATAAGTTTTCCCCTTTGTTTCTATTTCATTTCCAACTTATACATTCGGCCAACAAGGGAAAAATATGAAGGGAATCAATAATTTTCTTCTAGTTACATTATAAAACGTTGCTCAAATTCAAATTAACTTTGGGTATCGAAGTATAAGGCTGAAGGGAGCATTGCTACGGAGTTAGTTTCACAAAATTCGCCGAGTCGTAATCCCGCCGAGCCAAATTGTCAAAATCTCTTTAAACTAGTGTCAATACGATCACAGGCTTAAAGTAAGCATTTCTCCATTCTGGATTCTAGTGAAATTACGAGTTTTCGATCGTGTTCCATTAAGTTGAAATATCGTTAATATTTCTATATAAAGTTATCATTTTTATCAAATTTAGTATTGAACTTAGCCTCATTATTCAATAATACGATTGCAGTTGAGAAGAGAAGTTGAATACGAGTTGAAACTCGCCAGTTAATCAGTAATCAGCGAACAAGGTATGTTAAGGAAGTTTCTTTCGGCAAGTTAGTTCTTTAAGCATGATAACTCAGTTTGAAATCAAGTAAGATTACCAGAAGTATGTATATTATGATTAGTTGTTGTTATTAGCTGAGATCAATATCCCGTAATAGTTTGGGATGGATTATGCCTGTATAGCCTTCATGACCGACCCCAGGGTTATTAGCTGTGTCGACGTCCGCCAGGGGAGAGATGATGTCACTCTACAGAGCAGTATGCCGTCCGTCAGGGTTGAAGATGGGGTCCCAGTTCCTCATATACTATGGTTGGCTTTATACACCCCCGTCGATCTTGGTGCCCGGGGTGCAGATATCAGGAGTCCATCAGACTCAGACACAGTTACAGTTAGGGGCCGAGCGGGCTCAGTTGTAGACCCAGGGGATTGGTAGGATGACTATATCTATTAGTTGACCAGTGTGACCTTAGATAGGGATATATAGACTGAGGTGTACTCACCAGGGCTTATGGGGGCCCAGGTGGGTTATTCTTTGCTGGTTGTACCTTTCGGCTTATGGGGGCCAGGTAAGGTTTATGTTTGCTTTAGTTATTGATAATTAGATAGTAAGACGTTCCATTACTTAGGTATGATCGCTATTCCTTCATTTAAGTTATTCTCAGTTTTATCTCTTTATCTTAGTCATTTACAGTTAACGCCTTACTTATTCAGTATATATTGTACTAACGCGCTTTTTGCGGTGCTGCATTACTTGCCTGCAGGTACAGATAGACGAGGAGCAGGTCCCTCATAGCTTTCAATCAGCATCACCAAAGCAGTTGGCTCCTTTCTTCCGGAGCTTGTAGATAGAAGGTTTACTTCTTTTTGATTGTATAGTTCATGGGTAGATCGGGGCCCTGACCCGACCATCATATTACTCCTAGAGGCTTGCAGATTATTTTTATTTCCCTGTGGTTAGCTATTATTGGCCGTGTAGGGCCCATATGTGTTGTAGTTTACATGTTGGCCGTGTGGGGCCTTGTTTATCTTGCAAATTAGTGGCCTTGTCGGCCATAACTTAGCTTAGCACTGGTTTTACTTTACAGTCATAACTAGACATGATGGTGGTCTTGTCGGCCCGCATAGGATTCCTTGTTGTTGTGAGTTCTGGCTAGCTGGTTTTCTTTTACAGGTGGCTATAAGGCCTTGTCGGCCAGATGTTGTATTTATAACTGAGATATAGCCCATTGTTTTCTTTAATTGAGAAGTGAGCCTGCACCAGGAGTGCACAACTTGGCTTAGTCAGTTCAGATCCTAGTAGGGCACTAGGTGCCAGTCATACCTCCCAAGGTGCGGCGTGACACCTGCTGCTTCTCTACTTCAAGTCCTGGACTCGATCTTAGGGACTTTCATGGTGCTACACATCATTTATGAAAACAAAATGCATAACTTAAAAGTGACAACTTACCTTAATTCTCGTACTTCTGGACTATTTTTCTTTCATTCTGTATACTACATTTTTAGTTGGAAAATAGGTAGGGTTATCTAATTTATGTTTTTCTTGACTTTCCATGTCATTTCTTTGATATCAACACTCTTAAAAATACTTTTATTGATGCTATATCTTTTAGTTCTCAATCCTTTTGATGCGGTACTTCTATAATATTAACATTCTTTACTGACACCATATTAGAGGAATCTCTTAGACCTTCTCATATTCTGGGTTTATTACTTGTAAATTACTTGTAATTTTAAGAGCAACTCAAGCATGTGGCCTATCTTAGAAGGATTTTGTACAGCCTGATATATTCTGGACTAAGCTTACTTTTCATCATTGAATCTCATAACAACATCATTTTCATGTAAGAAGGAAACAAATAGTTATCTATTCTAGTTTTATCATTAGCTATGGGTTTGAATCTAAGAGAAATTCTAGAGAATGTGGTGAGATTTTTAAAAAGTCAAATTATCTTAATATTAAACTCTAATTCTCAATATCGTATATCTAAGTGAGACCTCTGCTTTCTTTAATCTATTAAGAATCATTCCTGTATAACCTTTACTTTTCTTTAACTTGTTGAACTAAGTCACATATCGAACTCTTCGACATTCAGACTAATCGGTTGGAAATATGCTTTTCTATTTATAATGACTTTATGAAGAGCTACCTTAACACTTATCGTGGTAGTTTTCATTGTGTATAAACTCTAAAAGGACCGAGTAATTCTTCTCACATATTCTTTAATATTGAAATAGTATATTCTAAACAAATCGTCTAGTTGTGACTTATTTGGATAGATAAACTTTGATGAAAGCTTTCTGAAATCTGGCTATAACTGAAGGGTGTTTATTTTGAATCATGAGACCCGATGTCTTTTTAAATCAGGCTAATTTCTTTCTGTAATTCAATGGTAACACCTTTGTCGATATGAGCAACTCATAGGCCTGTCGCCTATTTCTTTCATATACTCACATCTTTATATACAAGGGAAACAGTCGTATTGTAATTTGTGTCTCCGCAGTACTTACTTATTATTGCTTATTATGATTTCTGTATTCTGACTTTAATCCTCTGAGTTCCTTCTTTTGATATCTCCCTAGTTCTGATTCACATGATTTGGTTTAATATATGACAGTTTATCCCTTCTATTCCTCGAACTAGGCTTATTTCGTTACATAACTTCTTCCTTTGATTTACTAACTCTGGATCATTATACTGGTGCTATTTAACTTCTAATTAGTTAATATCTTTGTTGTCTCCTGAATGAAAATTTCTTTGACACAACTCTAGCTACCAAGCCCTTAAGCTGGCTAACTGACATAATTGTTTTAATCATCTCTATCTTGCGTCTTATAGATTCTTCAAACGTCCCATGGATTTGTGAAAAAAGAGTTTACTATAACTTTTTCTCTACCGTAATAATATACAATATCAACATTATAATCTTTCAATAACTCAATGCACCTTCCTTGCCTCGACTCAAATTTTCATTACTTAAACATTTGCAAAAAATAAAAAAAAAATCATAATTGCTTAAATATGTAAGATTGGTTCCCAAAAGATTATTAATACCATATCTTTAATGCAACTACTATAATTGTAGATCCAAAATCATGAGTTGGGTAGCCCTGTTTATACCTCCTTAGCTCTCCGAGTACTTGTACCCTAATCTTATTGAGTTGCATCCAAACACCACATAATCCATCTTCAAGGTGTTATGTTATACACATACTCTCCTATTCCTTCCGAAAGAGTAGAATTTAGTGCTAAGGTGCAAGTCTATCTATTATTTACTGAAACTTGTCCACACTTTGCTGTGCTATTGGGACTAGACTATTTTATAAATCAACCTCATTAGTGATGTGGAAATAAAGAAAAAGTTTTCTATGATCTTATGAAAATAGCCTAATAGGCCTAAGAAACTGTGAACATCTAGGGGATTTATCGGTCTTGATTAATTCAGATTCCTTTATAGCTTTATCCTTCTAACTATCAACTCTGATTCATTCGTTTGAAATTGCATGGCAAGATTGAAATCGACTTAACTTATATTTAGAAAACCTTACCTACAACTTCCAGTCTTGGAGTACTTAAGACGCGCAATTTATTAAGCTCATAAAGATTGTTAGAGAATAGATAAGTCTAAATGATACCACTATTACTCAATATTTATTGTGTTTTGTTCGGAAGATCTACTTGGAAAGTCATTTTTTTACTAGTGACTGTTGATACCTTTTTCTTACCTTAGTGATGTGAGGCTAAAATGATATACATTTAGCCGTTATTTCACCTCACATTTGGGTGCTTAATCATACTTTAAGTTCTAAAAAATACTTGTTACCTACCTTTGTTAATTCTGATGTGCAGGATGAAAATAAGGAGTTTTGAGCTAAAAAGATGGAAAAAGAGAACTTTAAAGACTGATTAGAAGTCATTTAGGCCAACTTGAAGTTCATATGAGGTGCAAAAAAATTGTGGGAGGTAACTCCACGAAAAATCAAGCTAAGAAGCTGGAAACATACTGCAGGGTCGCGCCAGGCAGAGTGACAGTGCATCTTGTGGAAGCCTCAACCGAAATAGTTGAAGCTGGAAAATACTACTACTGCATTTGGGGGGAGCAGCGTGGCTGTGAAAAAAAGGGCCAGATCAGTGCACTTGTGTAAATGAAGGATATTTTCATCCAGATATATTTTAGAAATCCTATATTTACTGTAGATGTGCAATTTTGAAAGAGCATTTGGAATATCCAAGTTAGAACAGAGAAGAAGAGAACTTACGAATCTTATGAAAGTTTTCACTTTTGTAAGTCTCTTTTTATCTTTTAAACTACTGTTACTCATGAGACATAAGAGTAATTTAGATTGATCAGAACAAATAGATATAGAAAATAAATGAAATTAGCTGCTATGTCAATCCCATATATTAACCAAATTTTGAGTAGGTAAACAATTAGTTTTGGGGGTTATAATTTAAATAGAATGGTTGATGTTTGATAGATATAAACTTTATCCAATGTTTTTCATAAATTTGAGTTGCTTAATTTTTTTTGGTATTAAATTGTTTGATATTTTGGTCTATTATCAAATATTATCTACGACTCATCAATTGAAGTTGGAAGAGAAATTCGCGAGAGCAATAAAAAAAGTAAGGTTTGTTCACAAAGTTTACTGAAAAGGGGGAGTGATGCGCTAATATAGATAGAAATATACCTGTAAGCCTTGATAAGTTAATATAGAATATTTTTCACATACATTTTTCTATCGATTGACGACCATAGGAATATAGGTGTTAGAAACAGTTGAATAGTCTCTGAGACTTCAGACGAAAGCTCAAAAAGGGATATTAACCTACAACTAGTAAATCAGAAAAATGATATAAGTATGCAACTTGAGAACTCAACTTTACCGTCAATCATCCATAACCATGGATCTTTTTCTCATTTGACTTGATCCAAAATAATTTGTCGTTCTAGTTTATATTTCATTTGCTTTCATAAAATAGTTAATAACACAACAATACCCTAAGAATTGTTTCTCCCATACTAAATAATTTAATATTAATTCAATTTAGCTTAACTCTTTAACAAGTTCCTATGGGATTGATACTAGGACTAATCTCCTGTATTGTTGACCATGTAAGTTTGCATGTGCTTTTGGAAGAAACAAGTTTTTGGTGCCATTTTCGGGGACTTTGAAAATATTTTTCGCTTATGTTGAGTGTTTTTTACCTATTCAGTCTTCATGTGAGTTGTTGTTTTCATCTACAGGTCTAGTGTATGTGAAACACCTGAAGTTAGAAAAATCTTTTTGCTGCTTTTGATCTGGAGATTGAGAAAATTTTTCAGAAAAGAGTAAAAATGACAGAAGATACACCAGAGACAAAATTCGACTGACAATCGGAAGGCTTTATCGTTGGGCAAAAATGCACAAGAATTGATTTTGGTGTTGAAATTTTCTAGACCTAGCTTCACAATAGATTTTGGTGTTAAGTAAGTGCATAATATGAAAATCAAAGATGATATGACAGGCACATGCCTCCGCCATCTCACCATAAATACTCGATCACACAATCAGTGTACACATATGCCAGAGGGTCTTATTTCTGCCCTTCCAGTCATGACTTGTAGGGGACTCTAGAAATTCATGTATCGTGCTGGCATGGTACCCGCTCCCACTCATATGCTCATCGAATTCTCCCTTCGGACATGAGCCACTCAATAATAATATTCGCTTGCCCGAATTCTCCCATAGGGCTCGAGGCTCTCATTTCAGGAAACAGTTAATATTTCAGCCATTCTCATCCTTAAATCACAACAAGGTGCATTATATAATCAAAACATATATTTAAAAAACCTATCAATTCATCAAAGTCTGTGCTCCATTCCCTCACTTTCTCAAATACAACACTAAGTTCAGATGATAGATTCATAACACGAAGTTCATTACACACTTCCACATGATCTCAACAACAGATTATACTCATCTAATATCAATATGATAATTTCCATTTATTCACATAAAAATGCTTATAACAAGGAATTTTCGAAGACCAATCAAATATAATTATTACATAAGCATAAAATCCATTACGCAGGGTCTAACCCTATAACCATAACCTACCTCGATTTTGGACATGTAGAGTTAATTACTCCATCGGAGCCTTTCCCTTTCTCACAGCATCGTAGTGCGCGTAACCTACAACAAATAAAGAGTAATTCATTACTCCCTCTTCGAAATAAGGGTTTTAGAAGATCAAACCCTCCCCTTCAGGCACTTTCGAAAGTGAACCCCAGTTATACTAAGTTCTAGGTCCCAATTCTCGCATAACCCTCATTCTCAACAATAATCTTAGGGGAGTGATCAAAACTTTTCAACATTAACCCAAATCACCCATCACTAATCAACCTACAACCCAGCCCTAGCTCAATAGTCTAGGGTTTTTCTCTACAAAAACTCGTACCATTAAAGGTCTACAAGGAATCTAGGATCTACATTACTCACTGTAGAGATAGAAAAATGAAAATCTTACCTTGGTGAAGGGTTTCACTTCTTTGGAGGGTTTTCTCGTTGTTTAGACCTTCTGATCGCGTTTTTTAGAGTAATTGGGTAAAACCCCGTAACTCTCACTTAAATCCCACTTTCTCACCCCCGCTGTCCGCTACAGTGGTCACACTTCCACTGCAGCGCCCATAGTGTCGCTGCGGCGGACTCACTACAGCACCCATAAGGTCACTGCGGCGGTTCTAGCAGTTACTCCCTCATTTCACCATGACGGGAATCCTACCGCTACCACGGTCTTGCTGTAGCAGGACTCCCACTACTGCAGTGGTCCCTTGGACCAGTAGCTACCCAAAAATGCACAATGCTATACTTAGTTTATTTCACAACCTCCCTATCTCATCCTTAGCCAGATTTCTGTGTTCTATACCCTTAACCATCTCGTAACGACGTCTGGGTCATTACATTATATACCAATTAAAATACCGTTCGTCCTTGAATGGTCTATACAAAAGTAGGAAGGAAACTGATAAGGGGCATATTTATATGCCAAATCAACACTCAAATGTATAACTTTTGTCTTGTTTATCTAATAATGTGTGTACATTCTCATGTAAATTGTACGGAAGTGTGAATTTATACTAACCAACATGATTAGCGTTGTTTTGTAGGAAAAACATGCTTTTGT
>JACEIK010009469.1:0-51369 GCA_018107945.1 Datura stramonium
GGGCTCCGCGATGGAGCCGTGTCACGCTGCCATCGCGGATGCATTCTGCCCCGGATGATAAAAGTTGGCCAATTTCCAGAGGAAGTCCGCGTTGCCTCCGGGGCACGTTGGACCTAATTACCTAGAACATGGAATTCCAGTGAAGGTGCGCGTTGGAGCCGTGGAACGTTGGCCAAGCCCCGCGATGCACTCCATGACACATTGCTTGTTATTCCGGGAAAGATTCCCACCAGTATAAACAGAACACTTAGGTTCATTTTTAATAATTCTGACTTGGTGGAGCAAGAACGTGGGTTACAGGCAGTTGAGGGGACGAAAATCCTAGGGTTCTTCTCTATCTCTTTCTCCTTTATTTCAATTGTTTGTATGATTTACTCTCATTTGATGATGTTTAATCCACAAATGAGTGGCTAAATCCACTTCTTGCTGAGGTTAAGAACATTTGTAGTGAAATGTAATTATTGATCATTTTAGTTTTCATCTTGCTTTATGGTTGTTATTAATTCTTGTTCTTACTGCATTAATGTGTGGCCAATGTTAATGTATATCTAAAAAGTCGGTTCTCGAGAGAGTAAGAAAGTGGAAAGTTGTGAATTGATAGGATATGATCTTTTTTTAGTTTGGAAAAATTGAGAATTGATTTACCTTCAGGATAGAAATATACCTGAAAGTCGTATTAGTCAATTACGGAATCGGTTTTGTATGGCTTAGAACATGAATTTCTTTTTTATCACAGAAATGTGACGGTGGAAGGGTTTCATGATTCTTAAGTTGGGTTAAATCCGAGAGTTTTAATCCATAGGCAATATATCTTGACTAGCAACCGGAGGAAATATTAATCAAATTGTATCGATAAATTGTTCTCTACATGTTTATTTTTAGCCTCAGCATGCTCATAACTTTTATAGTTCGAGACTCAAATTGTATATTCATTTTTAGATTTAGTATAAATTAGGAAACAAAATCTCAAAATATTCTGTACACTGTTGTACGCATTTTTAAGAGTTAAGTTTATTGACACTTGATTAGATTGTTACCTTAGTCCAGTCCCTGTGGGATCGATACTTGGCTTGCGAGCCCATTTTACTACTTGTTCGACCACGTGCCACGTGTAGTCATCCAAAATACACCGAACAATAATCCGTAAGTGTTAACGAACTCTAGCTCTAAATGCAGACAACAGACAAAAGATTTTGAGAGTTTTGTTTCTAATTTACTACTAATCTAAAACAAGAATTACAAAGTGAGTCTGAACTAACTAATGAGCATGCTGAGGCTAAAACAAACATGCAGGAAGTAATTTATCGATACAATTCAGGGCCATCATTCGGTTGCTAGTCAAAATGTACCTATGAATAAAGCTTTCATATTCTACCAACTTAAGAATCATGAATAACCCCATTCTGTGATCTCGTGTTCACAACAACCAACCATTCCTTAATTGACTAATACATTTCAGATATATTTTGGTAAATCAATTCTCAATTTTCCCAAACAGAGAGATCATATCCTGCAATCAACTCAATTCTTTCTCTTTCAAAGATAAAATAGTTTTTAGATATACATTAGCTATTATTAAATGTAGTAGGAGCAAGAATTGATAGAACAACTATGGAAGAAAGATGAAAAACAAGATGATCAACATTACATTCACACAATGTTTAACCTCAGAAGTGAGCTGGCCACTCATTTGTAGATGCGTATCATCAGAAATGAGCAAATCATGCAAACAGTGAAAGGAGAAGAATGAAGAACTAAGATTCATCCCCTCAGCTGCCTGTAACCCATGTTCTTCTTTCAACTAAGTAAGAATAGTCAAAAATGAACCTAATGTACTGGTGGGAATTTCCCGGAATAACGCTGGCGTGTCACAGGTGCATCGCTTGAACCTCCGTGACACAGGCTAACGCGAGACCCTCTAGAATGTCGGAGTCCCCTCGGCATTTACTCCTCGGCGTACCATAGTGCAATGTTGGGCTTGGCAAACGTGCCACGGCGCCGTCGCGAACCCTTACTGGAATTTGATGTTCCAAATAAATGTACCAACGTGCCACAACTTGTATTGTGTGGAATTGCCTCCGTGTCATGGAGGCAACGCGGACCTGGCGGAAATTGCCAAAATAACACATCCGGCGAGAATGCCTCCCGCGATAACAGCGACACGGCTCCATCACTTGAGCCTTTTCCTTGACCTTTTCCACTGCTCGCTTCCGATCCATTCTCGATTTCCACCAACATGCATCGTAGCTTCCTAAAATTACATTTTCCTGCAAAACAACACTAATCATGTTGGTTAGTATAAATTCACATTTTAACTATAAATTACATGAGAATGCACAAATAACGATAGATAAAAAGGACGAAATGAAGCATTTGA
This sequence comes from Datura stramonium, assembly GCA_018107945.1. Taxonomy (NCBI): domain Eukaryota; kingdom Viridiplantae; phylum Streptophyta; class Magnoliopsida; order Solanales; family Solanaceae; genus Datura; species Datura stramonium. Next base: position 2,378 of record JACEIK010009469.1, read on the forward strand.
GTATCACTTGGGCATATAATTCTGCCCAAGATCACTTACTTACACTTAAAACCTTGTTTCGTCCTCGAACAACAATCTCACATCATGTGTTACCTTACGCATAGCTACTTTGGCTAAACAATTCAAGCTACGATTTATACCGATTATTTAATATAGCAAATCATCAGAAAACATGCATACTCTTATCAATACAATGACATTCACCACATTAAGATCTCCTAGACCCAGAATCGACTCTCGATCTTGTAAAACTTGTGCAAATCAAGCGATCAAGACATCCGACACGAATTTTAATCTCTCTAATCAAGCATGTGCCCTCACAACACACGAAAATTTCCCTATTTTCAATCATATAATCTCAAACATTACAGCTTTTGGGGCATATAGACACGATTTCGCTCTCTCCCAAAGAATTCCACATGCATCATGTCATGAACCTTAGGCTTTCCTCTAGTGTGTTTACTCCACTAATATAGGCGTGATGTAGATCACGTAGGACTTAACGAGAGGTTGTAATGGCTAAGGAACTAGTAAATACTGGGCTAGCCAATATTAGCAACTAGCTTCCTTAAGTGTTTTTCAATACATCCCACCAACATTATGGGCATTGTTTCTTCCCTTCGTCTTCCATTCTTGATCTTTCATTATTTTTTTCCCATTTCTTTAAGCTTCCCTTTCGACTTAATAACAAAGATTAGTTAATCTGTTTTATTTAAATTCGCTTAAATTGCACCTTTGACCTTTTAACTTTCACCACTTCCTTTTTTCCTTTCTTTTCCCACTTCTCACACCTTGGCACTGTGGAAACTTATTTTCTTGAGTGCTTAAGAGTTTTGGATCAAGTCACGGATAATGAAAGAAGGGGTTAAGCTTGGTTTTGTACCTTTTCAAGGAAAGAAAAAAAACAAGGCTAAAGGCTCAATGGGCGCTACGGTACATTCAAGGTAGGTATGATAATGGAAAAACTTTCGGTTAAATGAAAGAAATGCCTACATCCTTTACTACAATACACTTCCTTCATTTTCTTTTCATTTTACACCAGGCATGTTCTAGACACTTCACAATAGCATGGAATAATCAAGGAAACCTCACCACACACTCATTGCACACAGTATGCTCAACTCAAGACATATTCTCAGACTCTTCAATCAGCTAATTACATGATTTCAAACATTACGCCTCAAATCAAACCGAATCGAACTCTATGGCCTAGGTATCTCAACATGTTTACGCGGTTACATGCTTTCATACGAATCACCTTTGCATCTTTAATATCATGTACAACATGCAACAAGAATTCCGAACCATGAAGTAGCGAAACGTTTGGTAAACAAACCATCAAAAGAAAATAAAAGAAAGAAAAATCTACTCTATCGACTACATTTCCCTTAAGGCGATGATCATCCATCCATCATAGGGAGCGGTCACTATTTCGACTTCAGTTCAATGGGACTATTCTGTATTAAAAGCACCAAAAACAAAGCGCCGAGAAACCCAATCACATAAAAATAATTCAATGACAAATTTTAAAAATATTTTTATTTTTTTTAAAAAGGTTATTTATTTTTTAATTTGAAATTCAACTCAACACAGCACACAACGACTTCACATTCATTACAACAACGAATTACAATACACAACATATGCACAAAATGCGGTCATTTTTTTTCATAGGCACAACAACAAGACATAGACATAACAACAACAAAACAACCCAGCACCTAACTACTCACACACTTAAACCGAACTCTGTCCCTAGTGTTCACAGAATTCAGCATAGCACAAAAGTAGGTGGTGAAACTCCCTGATCAATCTAAGTATTCAATTTCTTCGTCAGGTGTCGATGCCTCATCCCCATATGTGAATCGCCCCCGCCGTCTACATCGACTCCAATATCTGAGTCCTCACGGTGTGTCTCCTCATCAGTGGGGACATCGTCATCTACAGGCTCCACAAAAAGGCGGCCCGCCGGCATAGAGCCCGAGCATTTTCACCAAAGGGTAGTCCAAGTCGAGCTGCCATAGCTCATCTTCTGTGCCGGCTTCCGCCTGCGCAACTACAGCATCTGCATCTGTTTCACGGGCCCATATAGTGATCATCCCGAAGCATGTCGCTCGGCTAGTGTGAAGAACTGGCCCATGAGTGTCGGTGCCTTGGTTTTAGTGACGTCCAAGGCACGCCTATCCATCTGCGGGATGTAGACCAAGGGGCTTCTTCATGATATCCAAGTCCCTCAGGAACGTGGTCAGCCAAACCACCAAACCCGTACCTGTGCCCTTGATGCAAGCAGGCTGCTCTCTTCATGGCGGAGATGATCACCGCCCCAACCACGCTCCAACCCTTTCATCAGGGCATAAACCAACACGATCCCACGGTGACATCTGTCATGTGCACCCCTGGGATTAGGCAGGAACACACAATTTTAGACAAATCTAGCTTCCCTGTTCATTTGAGAAGTAAGGCGGTGTCGATGGTAGCCCCTCTCCCCGTATGCACCTTCACCGCGCTGTGAGCGGGCTCCACACAGAGTGCGTCTGATATCCGCATAAAAGGTGGAGTTATGTTCAGCTACTACAAGTACATAGATTGTCTGTGTGTCGCACGCCCCCAATATGGCATTCAGGTGGCGGGGCTCAAAGGTGACAACCTGCCCCCTTATCTCGACGGTGTGACTGCAGGTGTCGGGGTTCAGGTTGGCGAACTCCGAATCATATGGAGATTGCACTCCTTGAGCTCTTCAAGATGAAGTTCCGCCCGACAGTATGCATCCGGTGTACCATTCTGGGAATTCCTGTGCCACTTTGGCTCCTTGCAATGTGCTCCTCAGGGAAGTATTTGTTCTCCTTGTGTTTGGCATACCTTTTCTTCCCTTCGTCAGTCACCCATCGGGTTCCGTATTGGCATGGCGTTGGCCACCACCGGAACCGCACTAGTGCTGCTGGAACTTGTTTAACCTTATTCTTTTTCTCCCGGCGCCCGATGTGGATGCGCACTTTCCGCTGTCTTGCCAGATTGACATCGTTCTTGTCCAAATCAAACAGACAGTCCCAATGTTATTCAAGTCAAAAATTAGCTGATAGGTTGGGTTGAGTTAGGCCACCCCACACTTAGTCTTTAGCCACAATTAAACAATTCGGCAAGACAATCATAATGTTCCAATTTTTAGCAATCAACATTCGTGCATTCGAGTTAAGTCAATGGAATAATTACTATGTACTACTCAGACTTCAGTACAACTAATCACAATATCACTATCGATACCATTACATCACATAACACTTAGCAAAAATTTTCTCAACAACAACAACCTATGCATTTCACCAATTTCATTTTTCCAAAAAATCCCTTGTTTATTTAGCATATTTATCTATATTCACAACATAAATCACCTCACCCAACATTCACAACCCACAATTTTCACATTTCAACCACATTTAGTTTCTTCCTATTCAAATTCCAACCCTAGCTACCAATTTCGCAAAATTTCAATCAAGCATGTATTTATCGAGTTCATATAATCACAACGATACTACGAACATCAATCAGAAATAACTTAAATGAATTCAAGCTCAATTTGCACTTAGGAAGGTTTACCCACCTCTCATGCTCAAAAATCGAAAATTTAGGCAAGAAGTGAGGTTAAGTTCAAGAACATACCTTTGGTGTTCGATGATATCGAAGAAAAGTTGAAGAAATTTCGCTCCTAGGTCTGTGTCACGTTGGGGGAGGAGAGGTGCAGGGGTTTGTCAGCGGAGGGAGTCAAAAATGGGAAAAATGAGGGTTTCGGGGTTAAAAATAGGGGTGTTTTCGCGCGGGTACCGGGTGACCCGGTGTGGCCTGCGAATAACACCTCAACGTGTCACGGAGGGTAACGCGGTGAACCCCCTCCGTGACATGGAGCCATCTTTGTAGGTGTTCTGGAATTTGTAAAAATTCCAGAATACCTTAACGTGTCCTGAGAGGGTAACGCGGAGGCCCTCCTCCGTGACACGGGCACCTCCGGCCATAGGCTCACTGCTTTGCCACTTTTTATTTTTCTCACCCCTTGATTTTTCCTTTGCGATCCTTTGCATTTTTCCCCTCCGTTCCACCTGAAATTCAACTCAACAGAAATTGGTTAGAATTCATAGGTTTCAAACACAAACACAATTTTTGTTTTTATTTTTTCTATTTTTATATTTTTTTCTTTTTTTTTCTAACTAATTCTACTCATCTATTACAACAATTTCAAGGGTTTGCCTCCCGTGCAGCGCCTGGTTACCATCGCGGCAAACGTCATTAAAGCTCAATCATCCTCTAAGGTGACGAACGTCTTCTTTCAAATAATGTCCTCCTTGCATCATGCTTACCGCTGCCCATTAACTGACAACGTGGCATTTTTATATTCTTTCCACAACTCCAGTTTTGGGGCGTCCTCAATCGGTGGTTTTCCCATTGGATCTCGCGAATCAACAATCTGAACAATATTTGCTTGATCAAGCACGTTGATTTTCGAAAGCTCCTCATATACGGCCGGAATCTTCGTGGCCTTGTACACATAAAATACCTCCACCTTTTCATGCGCCCGCATAGTTGGCTGCCCTGCAGCTGCATCAATCCCAACGCTTTCCCGGTTTCAAGAAAGGACGTCCCAAAATAAATGGGACTTCCGAATCCGGCTCAAAATCAGCACAACAAAATCTGCCGGAAGATAAGGGAGCCGCACCACCACGTCCTCCACAATGCCATCTGGTCTGGCAAGAACGATCCAATAATTGCAAGATCACTGTAGTTGGGCTGTAGTTTTACTAGCTAACTTCTTGAATACCGATGTCGGCATCAAGTTAATGCTCGCTCCCCAAATCACATAGTCGCGAGCTCGGATACTTTGCCATTGTAATTTGGATTGTAAAGCTCCCAGGGTCCTTGAGCTGTGGGCGATCTGTTCTGTATCTGGGAAATTGCACTCCCTCCGTACGCGCCACCGTAGCGTACTCTTTCAACCTGCTTTTGTTCGCCACGATTTCCTTGATATACTTTGCATACTTCGGCACTCACTGCAAAACATCAGAAAGAGAGTAAATTAATGTGTACCTGTTTAAGCACCTCCATGATCTTTTAGAAACACGCTTCCTCCTTGTGTTTCTTTAGTCTTCAGGAACGGGGGTGGTGGTCTTTCTGGTTCAGCTTCCTTCTTCTTCCTCATCATCATGTTTCCCTCTCATTCTCCGCTGCTCCGACTGCTGAGGTGGTCTTTATAGTTCCACCTCCTTGAGTTGCTAACCACTCCTTGTGATGCATTTACTTGCTTGGATTGAGTTGAAGTGTCACTCGGTAATTCTCTCGTCCTGGTGTTTTAAGCTCCAGCTAGTTGCCCAAACTGGTACCCCCAGCGCCTTTGTAGCTAACTGATTGTTCTTTACATCTGCTGCCAATTTCACATAGTCAGCCTGCAGTTGAGCTTGGTTAGCTATCATTGTTTTGAACATTTCCTCAATGCTTGGTGATGGTGGTGGAGGAGGTGCATTGTTGCTTCTGTATTGGGAGCTGATAGTTGTTTCCCTCCTTGATTTCTACGCACGTGAACTCTGCCGCTTGATGGTTATTTACTACCCCAGGAGAAATTCAGATTATTCACTCAATTAGAGTTGTATTTTTTTCCATACTGTTGGTGATTATTTCTTTATACATTACCAACAAAGTTCACTGATCAGGTTGCAGCACAACCTCAGTTGAGTGTTCATTACTACCGCATACTTCACAAATCTGTTTCTACATTAACTGGGGCTTGAGATTGATTCAAGATCTCCATATTGCTGAAGTGGGTGTTGAGTTGATTCTGTAACTCAACTATCTGTGCAGCGATAGCTGTAAAACATCCACTTCCAAGACTCCTGTTGCTTTCCTTGTTCCTCCTCTAGAAGAGTCGGCATTCCACTCTGGATTTCCCTGCGAAATACGATTTAACAAAAGTATACAACTCTACTCTTAAGTCTTTTCTAATGCTTGTCCCCCAGCTGCTGAGTCTAGCAAAATTTTTTGTGTGGGGTTCCAAACCCTCTATGAAAGTATGCACCAGCACATCATTGGATTGGTGATGATGAGGACAATCCGTAATAACTTAGATTTGAATCTTTCCCTAGCTTGTCTGATTCTCCCCCTCTCTTTGTTTGGAAACATAGAATCTGACTTCTAAGTCTTCTGTTTTACCGGATGGAAAGAACTGTATCAAAAATTTTCTTGCAAGATCATCCCAAGCGGTGATGGAATTAGGTGGCTCAGCTTTTAACAACCTCTTTGCTTCTCTCAAGAGTGAAAATGGGAACAATGTAATCCTGACTTAATCGGATGACACTCGGCGAGGATGTAAGTGTCACCTCTCAAGAAGTTTTGGAGATATTGTTGTGGATCTGTAAGGGAGACATGTGAATTGCCCGCTGGTGTGCAGCAATTGCACCATATTCTGTTTCAGCTCAAACATCCCTCTGGCTCCAGGTTTGCCCGAATTCTTGATGTAACATTGTTAGCATGTGGGATTGCCACTTCCTTGAACCGGCTAGCTGTCATTTCCTCGGGCACTAACACTGCCCTTACAAGTGGTGGATTCTGTGGTTGCTCAGGATTTTTATCTGAGCAACTGCAGCTTTTCTCTAGAGCTTCTCCTTTGACGATGAAATTGTCTTTTCGACTCTAGTATGAATCCACCAGCAACTTGTCTCTTGCCGGTGTTCAATAGAATTCAATATATGCAAAGACAGGCTAAGATGAAGTTGTCAGCACTAATATAGAAATCGTAAACTAACACTTAAGAAAACAATTTTACCAATTGCCAGTCCCCGGCAACAGCACCAAAAACTTGTTCGGCTTGTTTCGCAAATACACGCAAGTGCACGTGGTCGAACAAGTAGTAAAATGGCTAAAAGTAAGCCAAGTATCGATCCCACAGGGACTGAACCAAGGTAATAATCGAATTAAGTGTTAACGAACTCTAGCTCTAAAAATGAAGACAACAATTTAAAGAAGATTTTGAGGATTTTGTTTCCTCATTTATACTATATCTAAAACAAGAATTAAAAGTGAGTCAAACATAGTAATGAGCATGCTGAGGCTAAAACGAACATGCGGGAAACAATTTATCGATACAATTCGGTTAATCTAACGTTCGGTTGCTATCCAAGAATTATTGCCTATGAATAGAAACTTTCATATTCTACCCAACTTAAGAATCATGAACCTTCAACCTACATTTCTGTGATAAAAAGAAATTCGTGTTCTAGCCATACAAAATCGATTCCTTAATTGACTAATACGACTTTCAGATATATTTCTATTCTGAAGGTAAATAAATTCTCAATTTTCCCAAAGTAAGAAGAGATCATATCCTGCAATTCACAACTTTCCAATTTCTTTCTCTTTCAAGATAAAATCGGATTTTTTAGATATACATTAACATTGGCCAAACATTAATGCGGTAAGAACAAGAATTGATAGAACAACCATGGAAGAAAAGATGAAAAACCAAGATGACCAACAATTACATTCCACTACAAATGTTCTTCACCTCCCGGCAAAAGAAGTGAATTTAGCCACTCATTTGTAGGTTAAACATCATCAAATGAGTATAAATCATACAAACAATGGAAATAAAGGAGAAAGAGATGAGAAGAACCTAAGATTTTCGTCCCCTCAACTCCCTGTAACCCACATCCTTTCTCAACTAAGTCAGAATAATTAAAAATGAGCTTAAGTATGCTATTTGTACTAGTGGGAATTTTTCCCGGAATAAACAAGCAACGTGTCACGGAGTGCATCGTGGAGCACTACCTCGTGACACGGAGCCTAAGCTGCCGGACCCTCTCTGGAATTAGGTCCCTCGGCATTTTACTCCTCATCGTGCCGACATGCAACGCTGGGCTTGGCCAATGTGCCACAGCGCCGTCGCGAACCCTTACTGGAATTTGGTGTTCCAGATAAATGTATCCAACGTGCCACAGCTCGTATCGCGTGGCATTGCCTCCGTGTCACGGAGGCAACGAGACCTTGGCGGAAATTGCCAAAATAACACATCCGAGGCAGAATGCCTCCGCGATGTGGCGTGAAATGGCTCCATCGCGGAGCCCTATAATTTGCTGCTTTCCTTAGCCTTTCCACTGCTCACTTCGAAGTCTATTCCTTATAGGGCCTTTGCATTTAGCAGTGCCCATTAGATTATGTAATTCCCTAGCCGCGTTTCCAAGATGCATGTTGGAGAATTTCTATGAAATGGCAGAGGACTTCCTTGGTCTTTATGGATGACTTTTTAGCGATTTGAGAAACATTTGATGAATGCCTAGACAATCTTGGGCAAGTGCTAAAATGGTTTGAAAAACCAATGTTTGTTCTAAATTAGGAAAAATGTCACTTTATGATCAAGGAAGGAATTGTGCTAGGGCATAAGATCTGCAAAAAAAAAGGTATTGAAATTTGACGGGCTAAAGTTTATGTTATTGCCAGATTTCTCCCTAACTCGGTGAAAGGTTTGAGGAGTTTCCTAGGTCATGTGGGATTTTATACAAGGCTCATCAAGGATTATTCGGCCAAGTTCCACTCCCATATGTAAACTCATAGAAGGACGCCAAATTCATCTTTGATGATGATTGTTTGGCATTTCAGAACAAAAATGCAGTGAGAATCACACCTATCATTACTACACCCGATTGGTCCCTACCTTTTGAACTCATGTGTGATGCTAGTGGTTTGGCCATTCGAGCTGTATTGGGAGAGACATGAAAAAAATTATGCATCCCATCTACTATGCTAGCAAAACTATGAACACAACCCAAATAAACTACACTATCACTAAACAAGACCTACTTGCTATTGTTTACGCATTCGAAAAGTTTAGGTGATATTTTCTTGGATCAAAAGTAATAATTTACACCAATCATGTGACATTAAGATACTCCATGACAAAGAATGATGCAAAACCTCAGCTAATTCAGTGGGTCTTGTTGCTACAAGAATTTTTATTTTGAGAAGTTAAGACCTGTAAGGTCATAGAGAATTAGGTGGCAGATCATCTTTCTGGCGGAAAGAAGCTGGAAGACCTATTGAAGAATTAGATATTAATGACACTTCCACACGATGAACGCATTTTGGTGGTGACCTCTAACTGGAACCGTGGTTCTCCAGAAGACTATGCCAATTATATTGTGACCAATGTGCTCCCAGAAGGTATCAAACTGATGCAAAGGAAGAAGTTTCTCAATAAAGTGAAACATTATTTCTAGAAGACCATTTTCCACATGTGCGTAGAAAACATCATTAGGAGAAGTGTGCATAAGGGTGAGATGATAAATGTTATGAAGGCTTGTCATGACTTCATAGTGGGAGGCATCATAGAACCCAAATTGTACGGCTACAAAGTTTTTGGAGTGTGTCTACTATTGGACTACCACGTATCATGATTCACAATATGTTGGCCCGATCTTGTGATCAATTTCTACGACAAGGATCTATATCGAGGACACAAGAGATGCCCAAAAATTTTATCCTAGAAGTCGAGTTGTTTGATGTTTAGGGAATTGACTTCATGGGTCCCTTTGTGAGCTCTTATGGGATGAAATACATTCTGTTGGTAGTATATTATGTTTCCAAATGGGTTGAAGCCCTTAGTGTTTGCCTAACAAGGGGAAAAAAGTGAGATTGCATTCCTCAAGAAAAAACCATCACTTGGTTTGGCGATCTTCAATGCCATAATAAGTAATGGAGGATCTTATTTTTACAATAAAGCTTTTGAGAAGTTGCTCACGAAATATGGAGTAAAGCACCAAGTGGCAACCCATACCACCCGCAACCAAGTGTCAAGGTGGAGCTGTCAATAGGAAATCAAGAACATCCTAGCAAGCCTATTGCAAATCAGCGGACCGACTGGTTTAGAAAAATGGATTACACATTATGGGAAAATAGAACTACATATAAAACACCAATTGTAGCTTCTTCTGATCGGTCTTTCTTTGGCAAAGCTTGCCATTTTCCACTGGAGTTGGAGCATGATAATGCTCAAACTCGCACTCCTAATAAAGTATGAAGTGGACATTGTCAATAAAGAAATCAAGAAAGGTTGGGTTTGATCCCACGAATATGGTAAATATATATGAAATAACTCTAGTGTTTAAGCTTTTAAATATGTTATCTCCAAAAAAGGTGGTTTAGTAAATGTAATTATATAAGAAAGATTGAGATTTGGTTGTTGTTTATCAATATTACACAGAATTAACTTGGGTAAGTGTTCCCGTGAGTTCATAACAACTGGGTTTTTACACTTGTGATCTATCGGTCTTACTTGTAGAATTTGATTACTAGGGTTCATCTAAATGACTGGTTTGTCCCTATTAGGTAACTATACTTGATCACGGGGTGAGGTCTCATGAGCGATTTCACTTCAAACATTATCAAATTTGTCCCAAATTAACTATCTCGCGACTGCAGCTCAAGTCATACAATGACCCATAAAGATCAAGTCTTTCTTGTAATTCTCTTTTCTAATCTATACTTCTCTAGAGTTCAAGCAAGTAAGAATTTGGGCAAGTCCTAAAATTGTGCACCGTTAAAAATATTAAAGATGAAGAGAATATAATACATGTGTTTAGCATTGGTTTAGAATCACTTCGTGCAATCCTAGTTTGTTAATCCACCATGGTTCTCACAACCCTAGTCGTTGAGGTTTTAGCCTCTCACTATTAGAATAATTATCAGCATTCATAGAGAAACACGTAGTTTAAATACTTAAGAGAGATTATTAGAGGAAAACGCACCTGATTATTGTGAGAATTTATGAAGAATTATTCAAGAAAAATAGAAAATCAAAAGCATAAAAATCTCAAGACTTGAATAGAAAGCTAACAAAATTTTTCCTCTCACTGTGTTTTGTGTGTTTTTCCAACTTCCTCTACTGAAAATAACCTAAAAGGTATTTCTACAAATATTTAGAACCTTTTCTAAGTAAATAGGAAAACTGCTGGAAACTACCAACTTCACACGACCCTTAACAAGATTGTAAGTATCGTACCTTTACGAGTACGTAGGCTGGCATCTGCTGAATTTGGCTAGTGTTTGAACTAGTACAAGTCATACTGAACAAACCAGTCGTACAACCAGTCATGGTTTAACGAGAAATTTTATCACAGATGGCTTGACCCGACTCGTATATCAATTCTGACTGTCCTTCTTGTACCTTGACACCTACCAATTTTCCAATTCTTCTGAACGTTTCCACGGCTCCTTGATATGGATCTTGGGCAGATCTTAGATTCGTGGTTTCCTGTACCAAAAGACTTAGCCTATGCAACATCTTTTGAAATGCGACTTTACTACTCGTACCATAAGCCATAAGTTGCCTTTGCCTCAACATTCTTGGCCTTGACTTTTCACGACTCTCCAGTATGGATCCTGCAAGGATGGTACGACTTGTACTAAGGTCATACATAGCCACTCTCTACAATTTTATCCATCTTTTGCACAATTCAACTCCAACATCTATTTTCCCTAAAACAATGTAAAGTGCCTCATATCCATATAAACACACGTAAGTTCGTGCTTATTTCCCAGTTTTAAGTGTCAAAAGTGCTCTATACTCACAGCAAATCAACACCCTCAATTTAAGAATTTTGCATGACCTCAGGAAAAGAAAACAAAACTAAAATGACCTTCACTAGGAGAAACATAGAATACCTACAGCCAACACTACAAAATTTGTACTATGAACCACAATAAGCTAACGGCCCCTTTTCTGTTTAAACTAAGTCAGCTATGCACACATATAACCACAACTAATGGCATAAAGGACAAGATATGGCATTCCAGCACTAGTGAGAATTAAGCTATACCAATGCAATCTCACATAGACAATTTGGTAAATACAACACAATCTAAGTACCCTCATCAAATGAAGTCCCCAACACTCACAGATATATGAATTATGAAACTTGGGACTAAACAAATGAGACTCTATCTATCACGAAGTTCCAAATACATCGGATACCATAGGCTTGCCTTATTTTCTCTACGATTGCTCTTCGGACAATTAGGCTAGGATCACTACAAGACTTTGTTCGGCTAGTAATATAGGCTTCAGGCTAGATATGGTAGATATGGAATATAGTGACTAAACCCTCCTTGGCACTACATACTCGTGGCTCCACTTTTCGAATTTTTACCATTTTTATTTTTCAACTTTTCCTCCCTTTTCTCCATTTAAATGCATTATGTAGGTGTGGCGTATTTTTTTCTCATCTTTTAAATATATTATTCTCTTTATTTCTTTCTTTTCATTTTTATTTCTCATCTTTTTTCTTTCTTTTGTTTTCACACCACACCTCACCCTTCTTTAACTTTTTTTATTTTCTTTCTTTTCCACCTCCCCGATTGTACGCACCCTACTATTGCAACCCTCAACTTAGATGTTTTGCTAGAATTGATGTTCAAAATGTCCAAGAAGGGACCAGGGCCAAAACAGGTTCATAATAAATAATGGAAAAGGTGAAGGGCTAATCAAAGAGAAATGGTCAATGAATCAGGATCACGGAGTACCATTCATAGTTCCCATGGTTTGGAGTGTGACAGACTTTGTATTAGAGAAATATGAAGTCTCAAAGGAGGCTTAGACTTATGTTGTACCATTCTAGTAGAGGCTTGTTTATGTTGTACACCATACTTATAATCAGGAGGCTATAGGGAATTGAGGAATGGTTACACATCTTTAATCTATAGATCGTGCAAGGAGAGCTGAGTCATAAGAACTTCCAGTTCCTCATGCCTCATTGCTTTTCTTTATAATATCGAAATCGCGAGATCGAATGTCACCAAGCGTGCAAATGTAGAAGAAAAGAAAATTGTACATATTAGTACTGCTAGCTTAAAATTGGACCTAAAGCCTAAATGAGCTATTGTATACATTGGTACATTTAGATAACAAACAAAAGAAGTTGGAAAGAATTCAGGAAATTTCAGCTCCTCGAATAGCCGAAAATGCAAGAGAACGAATTAATTACGGGATCTAACACCCCTAGGTTGAATTATATGACTTATTAGAGCAGGATAATAGGAATACACTCCAGTTATTAGATCTACAAGGTAATAATTACTACAAGAGCCACATCTGATGCAGTATACTTCAGGATAACAAGAATAGAGAAAAAGAAATAAAACAGACTGTGCTTATACAATATAATATATATTTTAGAATGGTGTTAAGCCACAGTTTTCCGAGAGAACCACACTACATTAATTAACAATGTTCTGCTTTGACTTCAAAGCTGGATTTAATTAATTATATTCAGCTAAAGTGACATGACCCTAAATAGGGGAGTCGTGCGGGCACCTACATGAGCTCTACTCGATAGGAGAACCACCTTGATAACATAGTACCATAACTAATTACAAAATTCATAACTTACACTAGCCAACAATTGCTAAAATAAAATAATAAAAATACTCCAAAACATGACTCCTCTAGTATTTATTCTAGACAAGTACAAAAGCTCTAATAGAATACTTCACAAGACAAATGACACAACTTCGTCTTAGAAGAAGAACATGGAAGTTGATGCGGAGTACTCCGGAAATCCAATCAAGAATTTAAACCTACCGCAACCTACACCCAAACGGGTGTAGCAAGGTGCCCGCTACACAACACATACCGGTAGGTATTATCGACAAGCTAAGATTGGTTTAAGATAACAACATAATAATCAACTTATAATAGACATTAATAGATTTAACAACTACTCCACCTTCACTTGTTGACAGTTTGGAAACTTGGCTACAAACTCCTCAATATCCTCTTCATACCATTCCACCAGTAGATTTCCATAAGTCCCGATATATCTTTGTGGATCCTTCTTCAACCGAGACTGAAGCATTAAATTACACATTAGCCCTTTTGTAATTCTTTGTAAGGATCCACATCTTATTAGAGTATGTAAGCTTTTGGTAGATACGACCTCAACGACACCTATATTTTCATTTTTTTATTTTCGACATGAAAAATTAGATTAAAATGCCACCCCGAGCTTCCCAAAGTTTTAATTTCCATTAGAGTATATAGAAATTTTGAGGCCCTAATAACATCAAATTCTCTCCTCTTAAAGAGAGAATAAATGGTCGTCGGCAAACAAATATACTCAAAGAGTGTAAATTCGAATCCAACAGGGAATAGTAGTTGATCACGCAAGAGTTGTCTATCAAATTGAAGAAATTTGCATCAATGTCTCAACAACAATTAAGTAGAAATTGGGGACATCACAACTTGATAATTGACTAAAAAATTTGCTCACGAAAATAGTGATAAAGTGTAGAAAATACCAATGGAGAGAATACTAGGGGTGTGATATTGATGGGGCGTCGTAGTTAGTTGATTAACAACTCCTAAGCCTCAACAGTATAACTAATTGTGGACAAGATGGCATCCTACGCTTCCCAACCAATTAGATGCCTTATACCTTCGGTTTTCTCAAACCACAAAGTCCTTTTCACTACAACCACATAAACATGGGTGAGAATAAACTAATTTGAGCTTTGATTCTCTTGGGTATGTGATAATGGGTTTTTGTCTATCGAGCCCAACCCATCATCAACACCCAGTACCTATTAGTATTTCCTGCATACTTTAAATTCCTTTCCAGCAAAATTAAAAAGTAAGAAAAACAACCCCACATTTGCAGCTATGAGTTTTAGATTAAAACTTAGAGGAAACACTAAATTATACCAATTGAATAAATCTAAGATCAATTGAACAATACCCAAACTAAATCAACCCCAATCATTCACACACCCCCTAGATAGAATTTAGCCACTCGTGTAAGTAGAAGACATTTGCATTCAATGATAATTCAATATTCATTCAACAAAATGAGTAAGAAAAATTCATGCTGCCAAGGATGTGATTACCAATCGAGTTTTCTACCTTTTCAAGAAGAAAATGATTGCTTCTCTCTCTACTTCTCTATAATTCAATACAATGCCAAAAAAGAATAATGCAATCATCAATATTGTAACACCCCAAAAGCTTTTCTAGACCAGACTCCGACATTGCAAGAAAATCAAAAGAAAAACTAGGAAAAAACACCTCAGAATGACTGAGATAATGAGTCGTGGCATGGTCTGTCTCAACGACTCATTGTGTCAGTCGTGGTCAATAGACGGTCTCTCCGGGAACCTCTGAGACGAGTGAACATTATAGAAACAATGAGTGGTCATGTCGATCGTGGTTTCCCCAGCACAGAAATCCCTTTTCAAGACCCCATGACTCAACCAACAATTCGTTGTCAGAAACAACAACCCATTGAGAAACTCATTGGGTGAAAACCCTGAAATCCCCTTCTAGTTATGATGAGTGGAAACAACGACCCGTTGTTCCCCACAATGAGTCATTATGCGTCCTTTCCCATATCAACTTAGACATTTTAAAAAATCCTTTCAGTGAACCTAACAACTGAACACAACGACCCATTGCGTCCACCAATGACATTTTGTGTCAACCGTCGTCGGGCTTCTCCAGGTTCCGCGTACAGTGGCCACCGGGAGGAACCAAGGACCCATTAGTTCCAACCAACAAGTAGTGGTGACCCCACGTTGCTGAATCCAGTGTTTCCTAGCTCCGAAGTTAGACCAGCAAGATGTCCCTAGCAGTCGTGGTCACAACCAACGACTCATTAGTGACCATTAGGACCCTATCGGCCAGCACCAGATTACAGCTATGAGGGTTATTTTTGTAATTTAATACCTATTAATCCTAAATACATAATTTTCAGAATTATTTCAGAGATAATAGGGGATTGAATGGTTTCCTCTCATTCCCCAGTCAGACCTTTAGAAAATAATCGTGAATTTTCTCAGGAACTCTTAGACCAAGAACTAGGATAGTCTACTTCACCTCAGATTCTCAAGGGATTTCTTCAGACTTCCTTATAAGGTATATGAGAATTCAATACAGGGAATAGTTCTTCCTTGTGTCCCTAAAACCCTTGCTAATTTCTTCTCTATCAGTTATAACCCTATACTTTTGAAATGTGAAAAGTTTTCAGACAGATTTCTTTGTAGCCTTCAAAGGAATATTTCTCATGAATTTAGATTTCTTAATTATTCCCTATTTCTAAAAATTGTGAAAGATTTCAGCTAGTAGCATAATTCATCCCCAGTCATAGCTCGGTAAAAAGTTAGAAAGTTATGGGTTGAACAAATTTTCTCTATAGCATAGTTCTATAAACTTTGAAACACGTGTATTGTTTATGTTAAAATCTCAGTCAGAATCATGTCAGTCTAGTCTCAGTCAAAATTTTTATAAAAATGACAGTTGATTAGTTTGACTATAGTTAATATTTGAGGTGTCCATGATACCTCCATGTTATAAGTATTAGGCTTAGTATCATATTTTAGTTGTTCTTTAGGCAGTCATGACACTTTCAAATAAGTAGCTCTGACCAGCCTTAGGACTAACTTCAGATTATGGTTTGTTTTTTAGATGGTTATTATGCTTCCATATAAGCGGCAGCCCGATCTTGGAACACCAGTTATAGAATCCGGTCTGATAAGACTCGAGAGGGTACTTCGAGATAGGTATTCTTGACTTAGTCTTGGGCCCCAGTTTTGAGTATCAGCTTAGTAGTCAGTCTAGGACTATCCAATGGGAGTAGGACTTAGCACCGAGCGGACTGAGGTTCTAAGCGCCTTAGGTTCCAAAAACTACATTGCCACCATAGGTTATATTTTATTAGCCTCATGACCCAGACTGTGATAGCTCGGTTCATGCCTTTATACCCTGGCAAGCTATATTGGTCCTACTTTGGGTAGGATGTATACATCCCGGACTCCACGTCTAACTCATGTGTGGTTATATGTGATTTATAGACTCTCCCACTAGTCAGATTAGTGTAGTCTCAGATTAGTCAGTTAAGATTATTTAGTTAATATTAGTTCAGTGTTGTGCTCAGATTAGTATCTCCGATTTAGGGCATTTCTTTGACCAGACAGGGTTTTTGACCATCTCAGTATATCACAATTATTAATGTAAGTATTTTCAGTTTGTCATGGCATGTATTTCCAATCCAATTATTTTATTCCTTGTGTATTGTTTCTATCACTTACTCAATACCTTCAAAGTACTAGCACGTACTTTATGTTATGTTTAGTAAAGTACAGGTACACGATCTCAGTCTCATCCCCATTAGCAGAACGCTTTCGGGAGTTCCAGTTGCATTATTAGTGAGTCCTCTCATCTTTCGAGAAGTTTGTCTTAGTACTTTTCAATTATTTCTTCGGTTAAATTTAGAGTTAGGCGGGGACTTTGTACTAGCAACTCATCCGATAGATGGCTTTCCAGGCATAGATAGAGCTTTCATACTTTCAGTTTTCTTGCAGTTGTATAAAACCTATGATTTAGTTCTCTTTCATAAATGCATTATTTTATTGTTTTAGCTTCTCTATATTTACTCCACAATGCTAGTGTTATGATAGACCATGGGTTGACTTGGGGTTACTTGTGACTCCAAGTACCATGTCATGTCAAGAGTAGAGTCGTGGCGTGACAAATTTGGTATCAGAGCACTAGGTTTTAGGTATCCTAGGATGTGTGAAAAGAGTCATCTAAGAAGTAGCGTCCTTTTTATAGGTGTGATGTACCACAATTATAACAAGGCTACGGGATGTATTAGGGAAAACTCCCTTCTGTTCCTTACTCTTTATCGTGCATTTAAATTCAATTTCATAAATATTTCTCTAACTCGTGCTCTATTTCATTTCAGTAAATCATGCCTCCACGATGTTGTAATAGAAAAAGGGCCTATAACGATCATTTACCTGCCCCACTAGCTCCAGCAATCCCTCAGGATGACTTAGTGTCCTCTATAGAGTTCCAGGGCAGCCATCCAGCTGCTCGCCCAAATAGTTGCAATCAGGTAGACAGCAGGTGGTTCCGATCAATAAAATGGTCTGTAAAGCTACCCGAGTTAGGGACTTCAATCGAGATGAACCCTCTAGTTTTCCACGGACCTAAGGTGGGAGAGGACCCATAGGAATTCCTGGACGAGATTAGAAAAATCGCCCGGATTATGGGTATCAGCTCCTCAGAGAGTGCCCGACCTGGCTGCCTACCAGCAGAAAGGGGTAGCCTAGATCTGGGGAGACCAGCAGGAGCAGGAACTATTGAATGGGAGGAGTTCATTACAGCCTTCCTAGAAATATTCTTCCTCGGGAGCTAAGGGAGGCAAAAGTGGCAGAATTCATGAATTTGAAACTGGGAAATCGAACAGTAGAAGAGTATGCACTGGAGGTCACAAGATTGTATGCTCCAAAGATGATGTGAGCCAGGGCTCATATGTTGAGAAATTTGTTAATAGAGTATCGGGCAGTCCTCCCAGGAGTGCCAGGACCACAATGCTTATCACGGACATCGATCTCTCCAATCTCATAGTCCATGCTCAGCAAATTGAGGTACAAAAATTAAAAGATTTGGAGCGGGAGAACAAACGGGCAAGAATGGGCTAGTCAGATTATGGAAACCAGAGATCTGGCGAGGTAGTAGCCCACAACAGTGGCAGCAGTAGCAAGGGCTCAAGCACCCACTTCAGCGATGCCCCTACTTTTCGATCCCACAAGGATCGGAGGGGTGGAAACATTTGGCTCACAATCCCAGAGTCATAGCGCCAGTAACCGCTACAGCTACCCAGCTTGCCCTAAGTGTGGAAAGAACCATCCAGGAAAGTGTCTTCAATGCCAAGAGGTTGTATGGGTGTGGACAACTTGGTCATCGGCTCAAAATGCACCGTCAACGGGAAGGGGAGATCACAATCCACAACTTCAGCAGTTTCAGTACGCGAAACCAGCTCAGCAGGCCACCACTTCAGGTACGAATGGTGGCCAACACCAAAACAGTTTTTATGCATTGAAGCTACATCAGGAATAGTGAGCTCACCTGACGTGGTCAAGGGTATGTTATGCCTTTTTCTTCTAGACATGTATGTCCTACTAGATCAGGGCAACACTTTCGTTCGTGACTCCCTATGTAGATGTTCAGTTCGATATCAGACCAGAAGTTCTCTCCAAACCATTTTCAATCTCCACCCCAGTAGGCGAGTTAGTTAGAAACAATCAGGTTTACGAAACTTCCCAGTCTCAATCTTTAATAAGGTCATTCTAGAAGATATGGTAGAGTTAGACATGGCTAACTTTGGCCTTATTATTGGCATGGATTGGTTACACTTCGGTTATGCCTCAGTCGACTGCAGAACTAGGGTTGTTAGGTTTCAACCTATCGGGCCTGCACCCACTGCCCTGGCATCTCTCCAATGCTTATACCATATATGAGCCACCTTTTAGCGAGATAGGAGTTCAAGTCAACACACTCCCCGTTGTTCACCCCCATAACCTGGGTGATCTTTATAATCTCCTCGATGAAATCATGTAGATCCTCATCTACCCTCGACTCCGTGAACTCAGGAGGGCTCATCCTCAAGAAATCCCTCACCCTAGGTTTGCCCTGCATTTCCCATTAAATTATGCACCTTGTTGGATTTTGAACTTATGTCTTCATGACTTGTACTGCTTATCTGAATTGATGCCCTAAACTCAGTGTGGGCAGCTGGCTCTAGTGCATGCTCCTCACGAATGGGTGGGGTTGGCTGGTCTCATCACCATTGGCACACTCATCATCATTATCGTTACAATTTCTCTGGTGTTTCCCTTTCGACGTGAGCATGATGCTGCAAATGTAGACTGCGCATGAATTAGAAGAAGGTAGAGACTTTCATCATGAGATAGATCATGAAAGAGAGACATTTCCTAAATGTCCAGTAGCCTCTTTGTTATAAGTGTGGTGCGCGTCACACCCATGAAAAAGACTCTACTTAATGCGGCTTTCAAACACCCTAGGACACTCTAAACCATTTCTATAATACCAAGTTTGTCATGACCCGAGCGTACACCGGATTGTAGACACGGGACAAGGAGCCCAGGGAGACTCCTAGTCAATCCATGGCATAAGCGTATATCTAATTCAATCACATAAACGAAAGGCTTAACATAAGAAAATGTAAACATGTCATAAATATAGAGAATGTATAATACACAATCCATACATGATTTGAGGCCCCCAACTTATAGTCTGGAAGCCTCTAATAATGAAAGACGGGCTGATGGGACAACTCCCCAACTAATCCAAAAAATTTGAAACTGAAAGAAAAGCATAGAGTCTGAACATATGGCCTTCGAAACATGAGGATTCACTAAATAAGATGATAGTGAACTCTGAGGAGCTACTAAGGAGAGTGAGCCTGAGAGTCGGTTCCTATATCATGAAGCGATACACCACAGAAAGTATGCGGTTAGTACTTGAAATGTACTGATTATGTAATATAAGTAAACAGAGACATTTAAAATATAGAAATCTCATAAATGATCATAGGAGTGGGACATCATGCTCATATCATAAATATCGTACCATAACATAAAGCTCAAGGTTTTCAAAACATTCGTAATGCAATATGTAATCATGAAGAACCTTATTTAACATAACTTGAGCCCATATACATAATCATAAACATGCATAAATCAGGAGGAATAGTGGGAGATTTTCTTCACATACCCCATATGAGCACACATGAAGCTCGACTTGTAGCCTTAGTGGGGAGGGTGTCCATACCTTGCCAAGGATAGGACCATGAATGTGTGATATCACCATGAAAAGGGTCGTTTGGGTTGGGGACAGTCCCATAGGAGATCCTAACATACCTACAGTGGCTATTGCACTGCTGGCTGAACAATATATGTAACATGCATCATAAAATAACAGTTGAAGAAACACCTTTACCTTAATTGCATAGTTTGGACTAATCTTGGAACAAATGAAGATACTTGGTTTTCATGTGATTCCTCGGCCTCCAGGTAAATTCTTCTCTATTCTTGTCTCTCCAAAATAACTTAACAGAGGTGACATCCTTAGTTCTCAACTGGAACATCCCATAACTTGAATGTCCTTAACTAGAATAACTCGGTACGGGTCATCCTATGTCCTTTAGCAACATCGACATGTGAAAGAGGAATGGGCAGGTCCTAGTTCTAGAGGAAAATTTAGCTCATATTCCATTTTTCCTATTCTCTGAAGGATATGACCTGGGCCAATAAACACAAACTAAAAGCTTGTCCTTCTTACCTATTCTCACTTAACTCCTTTTCGACAACGTCTCTAGAAATATCAAACTGTTGCTTCAACCTTTAGCTCCATGCGTTGTACCTTAGGGTAGGACTCCTAACGACCCTAGGCTATTGGTACCAATTTCTTGGTAAATTTAATTTCTCAGTCTGTCTTTTATAATATACCCTAGTCCAACTACCTTTAATTTACTTTGGGGCTTTGGCTTCCCACTCATAAAGACCGCCCGGCATCCGACATGAGTGCTCTATTGGGTTATTTGCGTGGAGATAAGAAATCATACTCATTTTATCAGGTGCTCCAATCCGTTTGAACGGTTTCCCAGAACCTGGCTATGAGTTGTGCCTCTATGTCAGGTTTACTATACATTGGGCTCCATGTAACCAGACTACTTAAATATTTAACTAGTTGCATGCTTTAGCTGCAATATAATTCAATCTGGCGACACACAAATCTATCTCATTAGTCTTTCCACATTGTCTAAAATGAGGCCAAGCTACACCTTGTATAAGATACCCTTCTGACTGTATTCATATTAATTACTTTCCACTCCCTTGGAAACTGTAATCTCTTATATTGGACTGCTTAGTTCCTGCTATTTCATCTTTTCTAGCCTATCACTGAAGCCCTACTGTTATGATTCAATGATATCTTCTATCTTTCCATACAATCTCGTTGCATTTTCATTAAATTTTGGGAGTAACGGGCACATGCACCTTAGTTATGGTCTGCTATTTATTTTGCCACACTTGGAACATAGAGTCGACCTCTCGGCCTTATGACCCTGCCTTTTTTTATCGTGAGGGCCAATAACTTTCAGCTGGGCGCTATTTCTAGGTTGCACTAGGTTAGAATCTCTATATCGGCCTCCCTTACATTCTCCTCTAGTAGGGATACCGCAACATTCTAGGCTACAACCTTACTATCTCTTAATTGTTAGCCCGATGCGTAGTTCTCAATAGTCGATGATGATCCTATCTTCTATCAACCTAGAGGTGATTCTGATTTTCCCCTATTAGATACTTGTGCCACTCCTCGTGCTCCATTGGACTGAGCTCACGAGGTTCGTGCTCCCCCTACCTCATGTTGTCAAGGATGTTGTAATGGAGTCTACTGACCTATATCTCTTCTGACTCGTACTCAGGCTAAATTTGTTCATATGGTCTCCCTGTCCTTCGATATCAGAAACTAAGGCCACCAACCATTATCTTACAGGTATGTCCTACCGTCATTAACATGCTACGGCGGAATCGGCCTTTTTCTGACTTGAGCTTTGCTATTACTGGGGGTTTATCGCTGTTGGACTCCCTCCTTTTACCTCGAGTGGTATTGACAACCTTATCCCCCTCCTGGCTTACCACCGTTAGGGTCTAGATAACTTGTAAATACTAAGGGTTTCCACCTCTTTCTAATCCTCCTAAAAGAGGACAACACTTCTAGCTCTCCTCTACTATTCGTTCTGACGCTATAGCACTAATACTTATGCTTTCTATTGTACTGTGAGAACAATCTAGGAGGTGGAAAATGATCCTGTCTTCCTGTGGTACAACTGAGGTATGAAACCTTACAATATTCGAAGAGTTGGAGGTAGGAATCCTGCGATTTCCTCCTTCCTTCACACCGTTCAGGTAATTCACATTAACTACTGCCCTTGGCTGATTCTAATATCCAGTAGATAAACCATCTCATATGTGCATATATACTATACTCCTGACCCTCTATTCTGAGGTTGTAGGGAGAACTAGGGATGGTACTAGCATATCTATCTACTTATGAGGTTCCTAGTACCTAGGGAGGGTGATGGGGAAATGTAAAAGACGTCTACTTACGCCCTTGGGCTAACTGCCTCCCAATTGTAGCACTTCATCGGTACCTCCTCCAACTGCTGTGGTTATCTTGCAGCCAGCTTATATCTGTCTTATCTCAAACATTATTCTAGACCGACATAACAAGGGAAACTTAGGGACTCTCGACCCTATACAATTCTACTCTCTATAACATGATCTGAGAAGAAAGAAGGGTAACCATACTATCATTGATCATAGCCTCCTGCTTATAGAATGTGGTGCACAACACATTTATAAGCAAGACTCTACTAGACATGGCTTGCAGACTCCTTAGGATACGAACTGCTCTGATACCAAGTTTGTCACGCCCCACTTTGGGCGGCATGACTAGCACCTATTGCCACACTAACAAATAGCTGACCTGGCTAGGGTTATGCATGTATGGTTCTAGCGTGCGACTCAATTCAAGAAAACAACGAGTTATATCTCGCTATAAATACAGCCTCTGGCCAACAAGGCCATACATCTGTAAACGAAAACAACTAACAAACAACAGGCAACCAAAGGGATCCTATGCGGGCCGACAAAGGCCACTATGCTATCTAGTTGTAACAGAAATGAAGACGAGCTACTATACTCGGCCCCACGGCCATCACATGAAGCATAACTGATTAAGGCCCAACACGGCCAAATACAACTAACTAACCAATGGTTGTGGTCTGCAAGCCTCTAAGAGACAAATACTCATTTGGACAAGTCCTCGGCCCTACCCAAATACTATATAACAATATAGAAATCTCTACAACCTAGCTACTCCGAATGAAAGGAGTTGTCCCAGTACAGACTCTGAATAGCTGTTACTGGAGATCCTGAACCCTGTTTGTCTAAACACCCAAGAAAGTAATGCAGCGCCCCCATATTTGGGCGTCGGTACAATATTGTAAATACGTAAGGCAATAGATAAGCTGATAAATACTGGAAGTAAATTGAAAGGAGGGCAGAAAGATTAACCTGTACGCTTGCTGATTCGTCATCTACATCTAACCAACACTACATGTACGTAGCTAAGATTATACTTACACATTTCATAAACTATAACTGGTAAGCAAGAACACAAGCAAGAACGTCACCATATTTCCACCAGCTGGAAGTTACAATCACCACTGAATAACTCGTTTAGGCCCCCATAAGCCCTGGCGACACATCTCAATCTATATGCCCCTATCATGGTTTCTATGACTCTACTAGTGCGTAGCCAACCTAGCATGGTCCCATAGGTCTACAAGCCAGGCCCGCTCGCCTGAACTATAGCTGTGTCGAGTCAGTGGACTCCTGCTGTTTGTACCCTGGGTACTGAACTCTGACGGGTGTGCCGATATGACATAAGAGTATTCCAGTGTGGAATGGGTTGTATGAGGACCTCGGACCTCAACTCCTTCATCCCTCACGGATTGCATATCGCGCTCCTCGCGGTGACATCATCTAGCCCCTCGCGGATGACGTACATCTAGTAACCTAAGGTGGTTATGGATGGCTCCTATGTGAGGGCAACCCCCAGCTAAGGTGTTGTATAACATCTAAATCTAGCCACTCAAATGGCGTAACTGGCCTGGGGTTACTCAGAGGTATATATAAATATGCAAGTACTAAAGCGGGTTTGACTCCATGTAACACTTATGTTATACAGGAACCCAATGATAAGATCCGGGAGTCACACAGAGAAAATTTGGAAAAAATATTATAGCAGTGCAGGACAAGTCATTAGACAACTGGGCAGAGGAAGCTAGTCTTCAGGTGGCTCGTGTGGAGAGGTTTTGCGGAATGGCGAGCTGGTGTTACCGAAATAACAAATTTAACACATAGATGGCCTATTCGCGTGTTGGTTAAGAATATTTGAAAGCCATACATCATAGAAAAAGGCCCGGGAAAAGACCGGACGAGAAACCTGTCGAACCATCGCGGAAGGAGCAGGGCAGAGCCCTCCCGCGATGGCAATGTGTCGCGGAGAGGAGCCTCCGTGTTAGCTCCATTATTACGTTAGCCTGTCTGAAGCACAAGTATAAAGCCTCCAACTTCGGTTTAATTCATTATATACTTTATAATTTCCAATCGCGAGAAACAGGGGTACGAAGGATTTTGATAAATTATCGCTCGATTACGCCGTACAAACGCGATCCAAGCTCAAATTAACCTCGGATACGAGGTATTTAGCGGCAGGGCGACCTACGGATTTAGTTTCGTGAAATTCTGCCGACAAATTGTCGAGCTACCGAGATAAGGTAAGTGGAATTGCTCTAGAATTAATTGTGAGAAATGTGATCCTAGCCTTAAAGAGTGAATATTTCTCATACGGACTTTCGAGAAATAGCAAGTTTTCGACCGTGTTTGATAAACCAAAGTTTGGGCTATTAATATATCAATGGTATTTTCTTTCAGAATATTGGTATATTTAGTTCTAACTGACATATATGTGAATGCGGTTGGGAGAAATAGGCAGATGCTTGACCCGAGCCCCGTCAGTTAGTGTGTAACCCGAGATGGAGGTATGTAAAGCCAGTTTCTTCGGCAAGTTAGTACTCTAGCCTAGCATAATACAGTAAACTCCGTAATAGAATTCCCGGAGTTGAATAATGAGTTTTGAGCAGTTGATAAGCTTTGTCTTGTGTCGTTATATAAGTATTTAATTAAGAAAGTTATAAAAAGCAGCGCCAAATGGAGGATTATCACATCAGACTTAGTATAGCCCAGTATGTGTTTTAGCAAGTATGTTTTTAGAATAATATGACATATATTCAGAATATTAGTTAGCAAAGTAAAATCAGACAGTCAGAAAGTAACTTGGCTACGGTATAGCCATACGGGCAGGATGATATCTTGGCTAGGTATACCCACACGGTCAGATAGTATCTTAGCTACAGATTAGCCATGCAGTCAGATAAAGATCCCAGATTCAGTATAAAGTAGTATGAGAATCAGTATAACACAGAAAGAGTTCAAAATAAGAAATCAAAATTCAGATAGTATTTTTCAGTTTAAACATGCTTGCTATATATGTGCTTATTGATTGTTGAGACTTGATTGTGTCGTGAGGCACCCTTTTGAGCGTCCTCGCCGCCCCTGGGTTGGTAACCATATGTCTCCCCTCTGAGCGGGTGGGTTTACGTCACTCAAGGAGTTGCATGTCGTCCCAGTAGGACGAATATGGGATAGAGAGCTTTCCCCATATCAGGAGCGTTAGCATTACGATGCAGTTTGCCCTGTTGTGCGCATGCGCCCAGGGAACAGATTTCAGATACAGTTACAGTTACAGATACAGTACAGAGGTCTGGCCCGAACTCCAGACACAGTTATTTATATGGAGGCTATAGCCTGAGCCGGAGACCCAGGGCCAGCGAGAGGTGCTCGTAGTTATTAGGCCAGTGGAGTGACTTATTTTTGGTTGGTTTTGACCCGGGTAGGGGTGTATAGATTGTTTACTTGATTGGCACCATCCGGTTTATGGGGGTTGGTATTGGTTCTTGCTTGCTATATATATATATATATGCATTTATGTGTTATATATTGGTGACAAACTGACGAATCGTCGCGGCAGAGTACGCTCCTGCCCTATCACAATTACAGAAAAGTCTGATTCAGCATCAGTTCTTACGGATTCAGTTATTTTCTTTCTATTCAGAGTTGCTAGTTATGTTGGTATTTAAATGAATGTGTTCGGTTGCTTCGCATACTCGGTACCGGTGGTACGCGCCCATTGGGGGCGCTACATTGCCTGCAGGTACTCATAGACGAGGAGGCGATCCCTCGTGATTCCAGCCAGCTTATAGAGTCATCAGCTCCTGTCATCTAGAGCTTGATATTCAGAGGTGTAGTTCATTTTCTTTTGTTATACAGTATGGATAGGTCGGGGCCTTGTCCCGGTCATTTTATCGTACTCCCGCGAGCCTTGCGGTGTATATATACATCTCCCTGTGGTTAGTTGTGCCGATCGTGTGAGGTCATTGCAGCATTTAGTTTTTAGTATGTCTGATTGTGTTGGCCGTGTGGGGCCATAGTCTGATAGTGGTGACTGATCTGGGGCATAATTTATATGACTAAGTGATACTCAAATGCATCATTTTGCCTTGTTTATCCTATAATGTTTGTACATTCTCATGTAAATTGTAGAAACGTGTGAATTTATACTAACCAACATGATTAGCGTTGTTTTGCGGGAAAAACATACTTTTTATGGAGCTAAGATGCATGTTGGGAGGAATCGGAGATGGACTCAGGAGCGAGCAAGGAAGTGGCCAAGAGAAGCCCCAAGAAATAAGAGACTCCGCAATGGAGCCGTGTCACGCTTTGCCATCGCGGATACATTCTGTCCGGGAGATTTAATTACAAGGATTTCCAGAGAGGGTCCGCATTCGTGCCGTGGCACATTGGACCCAATTACCTGGAACATGAAATTCCAGTGAAAGTGCGCGTTTGCACCGTGGCACGCTGGGCAAGCCCCGCGTTGCATGTCATGCACCACATTAGGGACAATTACCTGGACGACCCAAATTCCGAGAGAGCCTCCGCATTTGCACCGGGTCACGGAGGCAGTGCTCCGCGATACATGCCGTGACACGTTGCTTGTTATTCCAGGAAAAATTCTCACCAGTATAAATAGAACACTTGGGTTCATTTTTAATTATTTTGACTTGGTGGAGCAAGAACGTGGGTTACGGGCAGTTGAGAGGGCAGAAATTCTTAGGATTTTTTCTCTATCCCTTTCTCCTTTCTTCAATTGTTTGTATGATTTACACTCATTTAAGAATGTTTAATCCACAAATGAGTGGCTAATTTCACATCTTGCTGAGGTTAGGAACAATTGTATTGAAATGTAATTGTTGATCATCTGGTTTTTCATCTTTTCTTTCATGGTTGTTCTATTAATTCTTGTTCTTACTGCATTAATGTTTGCCAATGTTAATGTATATCTAAAAAGACCGGTTTCACTCGAGAGAGCATGAAACTGGAAAGTTGTGAATTAATAGGATATGATCTTTTCTTTGTTTGGGAAAATTAAGAATCGATTTACCTTCACGATAAATATACCTAAAATTCGTATTAGTTAAGTGTGGAATCGGTTTGCATGGCTAGAACATGGTGCTTCTTATCACAGAAATCTAGGCTTCGGAAGGTTCATGATTCTTAAGTTGGGTTAAATACTTAATCCATAGGCATAAGTTCCGACTAGCAACCGGAGAAAAGATAAACCGGATTTATATAGATAATTAATTTATTTACATGTTCGTTTTAGCCTCAGCATGCTCCTTACTATAGTTCAGACTCACTTGTATATTTTAGCCGTAGTATAAAATTAGATAACAAAATATAAAACTTTTCTTCACATTGTTGTCTGCATTTTTAGAGTAACAGTAAATTGACACTTGAGTAGATTTTGCCCCGTAGTCCGAGTCCACATGGGATCATTCGCCCGGCTTACTTGAGCCACTTACTACTTGTTCCGCGTGCACTTGCGTGTAGTCATCCAGACAGCCGAACAAGTTTTTGGCGCCATTGTCGGGGACTGGCAATTGGCGAAATTATATTTTTTCTTAAAGTGTTAGTTTGCTATTTCTTTATATTAGTGTTGACAACTTGGTCTTAGCACGTATTTCTCGGATAACGGATTATGTTGAACACTGGCAAGAGACAAGAAGGCTGGTGGATCCATCCTTAGAGCCGGAAAGACAATTTCATCGCCAACGGAGAGAAGCTCTAGGAGAAAACTGCAGTTTCTAAAACAAACAATCCTGGAGCAACCACAGAATCCCCACTTGTGCCGGGCGGTGTTAGTGCCCGAGGAAATGGCAGCTAGGCCGGTTTTGCGTGTGGCTATCCCACATGCTAGCAATGTCATATCTAGAATTCGCAAACCAGAGCCAGGAGGAGTTCGAGCTTAAACAGAACATGGTGCAATTGCTGCACACAAGCGGGCAGTTCACAGGTCTCCCTTACGAGGATCACAACAACATCTTCAAAATTTTTCGGAGATAAGTGACACTTACATTCCCGCTGGAGTGTCAGCAGATTATGTCAGGCTTACATTGTTCCCATTTTCACTTTTGGGAGAAGCCAAAGAGCGGTTAAAAGCTGAGCCACCAAATTCTATAACCACATGGGATGATCTTACAAAGAAGTTCTTGATCCGGTTCTTTCCTTCCGGTAAAACAGCAAGACTTAGAAGTCAAATTCTAAGTTTTAAACAAAGAGAAGGGGAGAATCTGTATCCAAGCTTGGAAAGATTAAAATCTACGTTGCGGGATTGTCCTCATCACCACCAATCCAATGATGTGCTGGTGCACACTTTTATTGAGTTTGGAACCCCACGCAAAAATTTTCCTGGACTACTTGTTTGGGGGACAAGCATTAGAAAAGACTTATTAGGCTGTATACTTGTTGAATCGTATTTCTAGGGAAATCCAGGTAGAATGTGGACTCTTTAAGGAGGAGCAAGGAAAGTAGCTGGAGTCTTAGAAGTGGATGGGTTTACGGCTATCGCAGCACGGATAGCTGCTGCCGAAATCAACTCAACACCACTTCGGCAACATGAGAGCGTGAATCGGTCTCAAGCCCGGTGAATGCGGTGCAGCAGATTTGGTGTGAAGTGTGCGGGAGTAATGAACACTCAGCTGAGTGTTGTGGAGCAAATCCTGACTCGGTGAACTTTGTCGGCAATGCACAAAGGAATAATCACCAGCAGTATGGTAACAGCTACAATTCTAACTGGAGGAATCACCGAATTTCTCTTGGGGTAGCAACAACCATCAGGGGCAGAGTTCGAGTCGGGGGGTGCAAAGGAAATCAAGGAGGGAAGCATAACTATCAGTCGCAGTACAGAAAAAACAATGCCCCTCCTCCACCACCATCACCCAGCGTTGAGGAGATGTTCAAGACGATGATAGCTAACCAAGCTCAATTGCAGGTTGACTATGGCAAATTGGCAGCCGAGGTCAAGAATAATCAGTTAGCTACCAAGGCGCTGGAGTACCAGTTTGGGCAATTTGCTAGAGCCCAAAACACCAGGCCTAGGAGGACTTCCCAGCGACACAGACCCCAACCCCAAACAGAGTGAATGTAGTGACCACAAAGGAGTGGTTTGCAGCAAAAAAATTGGAACCAGAAAGACCACCTCAGGTCGGGAGCGAGAAGCGAGGAGGGAGCAAAGTGATGAAGGAGGGGAAGAAAAAGGATGCTGAACCAGAAAGACCTCCACCCCCGTTCCCTCAACGTTTAAAGAAACACAAGGAGAGGCGTGTTTCAAAAAGTTCCTTGGAGGTGCTTAAATAGGTACACATTAACTTACCTCTTGTCGATGTTTTGCCGAGGGGAGTGCCGAGTACGCAAAGTACATAAGGACATCGTAGCGAACAAAAGCAGGTTGACGGAGTATGCCACGGTGGCTCTTACGGAGAATGCAATTCCCGGATACAGAACCGAATGCCTACAAAGCTCAAAGCCCTGGGAGCTTTACAATTCAATTAACAATTGGTCAGGAGTATCCGAGCTCGCGGATTATGTGATTTGGGAGCGAGCATTAACTTGATGCCGACCTCGGTATTCAATAAGTTGGGCTAGGAGTCCTAGACCAAAAGCAACGGTAATCTTGCAGCTCGCGGATCGTTCCTTGGAAAAAACCCGAGACGGTATTGTGGAGGACGTCTTTGGTGCAAGTCGGCTCATGATCTTCCCGGTAGATTTCATTGTGCTGGACTTCAAGCCCAGACGCAGAAGTCCCATTTGTTACTTTAAGGACGTCCTTTCTTGGCTACCGGGAAAGATAGATGTAGTTGCAGGGCAGCTAACTATGCCAGCACACGACAAGGTGGAGGTGTTCGATGTGTACAAGGCCACCAAGCTCCCGGCCGTGTACGAGGAGACTCTCGGTGATCAATATTGCTTGAGCAAGCTGATGTTGCTCAGGGCATTGAGTCTCGAGAATTAATGGGGCGACCCTGACAGGGTTAAACGACAGGGCGAGGACGTGTTCGTGAGAAAACGTCCGTCACCCTAGAAGCTAGAATGAGCTTAAATGACGCCGAGCCGGGAGCGGTAAACCAGGCGCTGCACGGGAGGCAACTCGTGAATTTATTGTTTAATGATTGTACAGATAAAAGAAAAAAAAAGAAAAAAAGAAAAGAAAAAAAAATAATGTGTGTAAATATAAAAATAAAATGTTGTGTTTTTCAAACCTTGGGATTCTAACCGATTTCTTTGTGTGGGAATAAATTTCAGGTTGATCGGAGGAAAAAGGCAAAAGGAATGCAAGGAGAAAAAATGAGGTAAGAAAAAAATAAAAAGTGGCAAAACAGTACGAGCCCACGCGTTGGCTCCGTGTCACGGAGGGCCTCCGCGTTGCCCTCCGTGACACGTTAGAAACATTACGGAATTTTTACAAATCTGAATGTGCCTGCGCGATAACTCCGTGTCACGGAGTGCTCCGCGTTACCCTCCGTGACACGTTAGTGTTATTCGCGTCGGGTCACGCCGGGTCACCGGGTAACCGCGCGAAATCCCCCTTTTAACATTTCCCCACTCATTTCTCTCATTTTTCATCCCCCTCCCGCGACAACCCTCCAAAATTCCCTCTCCCTCCAACGTGCCACGGACCTAGGTACAAGAATTTCATCAATTTTTCTTTCGTTCTTCGAATTAAAGGTATGTTCATCAACTCTATCTCAATTTTAGTTGAATTTTTTTCGATTTTTAGCATGAGGTATGAGTAAACCTTACCTAGGTAGAAATTTGAACTTAAATTCATTCAAGTTATTGTTGAAGAATGCCGTAGCGTGTTGTAGTGCATGAACCGGCGTAGACATAAGTTATTCGAATTTTTTAAAATTGTAGCTAGGGCTTGAAATTGAGCATGAAACGGAAAGCTTGTTGAGTTTTGAATTCTTGTTGGTTTGTATATGTTGGGTGAGATGAGTTGGTCGTATTATATGTTAATATGTGAAAAAGACCGACGGATTTTGAGAGTGAAATTGTAGCATGCAAGAAATTGGTGGATGGCATAGGTTTGTGTACGTAAATAGTTAGTCGTTGTTTTCTTTTCTCTTTTTCCATTGCTAAGTGTTGTGTATAAAAATTGTGCTCGACGGTAATATTATGTTAGTTGTACGAAGTCTGAGTAGTACAAATGAAGCTACACCGCCGAATTCTCTGAATGCACAAGGCATGTTGTTTTTACAGGTTTTGTTGTTTCTTTTTCTTGTTTTTGGTAAATTAGAAATAAATGTGTTCTTGCCGTAATGTTGAAATTGTGGCTAAAGACTAAGTGTGGGGTGGCCTAGCCTAACTCAACTTTAGTCGAAGATAATTACAAAATTTGACTGACATTGGGACTGTCTGCTCTATTTGGCAAGGAACGATGTCGAGCAGGCGCAAGACAAAGGGAAGGGGCGCATCGTCGGGCGCCGGTAGAAGGGATCAGACTGGAACAGCAGTCGCTTAGCACCAGCAGTTTCACACGGCCAACGCCACCAATACCCGGAACCGATGGGTGACAGAGGAAGGAAGAAATGGAACACAAAGCACAAAGGAGAACAAGTACTTCCCTGAGGAGCATATTGCAAGGGCCATTAGCACAGGGAGTTCCCCCGCTGTCCAACGGATTGACACTGCCGGGCAGAGCTTCATCTTTGAAGAGCCCAAGGAGTGCAATCTGCACTTGATTCGAAGTTCTAGCAATTGGAACTGACGCTCGCAGTCACACCATCAAAATAAAGGGCGAGATTGTCACCTTGAGCCTCATCACACGAATGCCATATTGGGGCGCAGAACACAGGCGGCCCATGTACTCCGGCAGCTAAATATCACTCCACCCATATGCGGATATCAGACTTGCATTGTGTGAGCCCGTTCGATAGCACGCTGGAGCAGGCATAGGCTACCATCAGACATTGCCCTACTCCGCGGATAGTACAGGAAGCCAGGATCTGGGCGGAAGATGAGGTATGTTCTGCTTGATTCCCGGGGTGCACATGAAGATGTCACCGAGGATCGCAAATTGATCTGGGGCATATTTATATGCCCAAGTGATACATCAAATACATCGTTTCCTTGTTTATCCAACAATGTTAGTACATTCTCATGTAAATATTAGGGAAGTGTGAATTTATACTAACCAACATGATTAGCATTGTTTTGCAGGAAGAACATACTTTTTATGGAGCTAAGATGCATGTTGGGAGGAATCGGAGATGGACAGGAGCTAGCAAGGAGCAGCTGGAGAAGCTTAAAGAAATAAAGAGGCTCCGCGGTAGACCCTTTGATACACTGCCATCTTGGATGCATTCTGTCAGGAGATATTTCAAGAATTTCCAGAAGGTCATGATAAGAACAGTGGCACTTTGGAATTAATTTCCTGGATCTTAGCATTCCAGTGAAGGTGCACGTTTGCACCGTGGCACGTTGGGCATGCTCCGCGTTGCATATCGTGCCACATTGGGAGTAATTACCTGGGCAGCCAAATTCCAGAGAGCCTCCACATTTGCACCGTGTCACGGAGGCGGTGCTCCGTGATGCACTCCGTGACACGCTGCTTATTCAAAAAATTCTCCCCAGTATAAAGAGAACACTTAGGTTCATTTTAATTATTCTGACTTGGTGGGGGGCAGAACGTGTGTTACAGGCAGTTGAGAGGACGAAAATTGCTTAGGGTTTTCTCTATCCCTTTCTTCTTTCTTAGAATTATTTGTATGATTTACACTCATTTAACGATGTTTATTCCACAAATGAGTGGCTAATTCCATTTCTTGCTGAGGTTATGAATTGTTGTATTGAAATGTAATTGTTGATTCTTTAGTTGTTTCATCTTTTCTTCTATGGTTGTTCTATTTAATTCTTGATTAACTTATTGCATTAATGTCGCCCAATGTTAATGTAAATCCAAAGTCAGTTTCACCCGAGAGGGCAAGAAACTGGAAAGCCTGTGAATTATGAGATGCTTGATCTTTCTTAGTTTGGGAAAATTGAAAATTATTTACCTTCAGGATAGAAATACCTGAAAGTCGTAGTCAAGAGTGGAATCGGTTTTGTATGGCTAGAACATGAATTTCTTCTTATCACCAGAATATGTAGGTGGAAGGTTCATGATTCTTAAGTTGGGTTAAATACAGGTTTCCAATTCATAGGCATAAGTTCCGACTAGACACCGGAGAAAAAGATAAACCATGTATATCGATATTTAATTTCTTTCATGTTCGTTTTAGCCTCGGCATGCTCCCATTCATAGTTCGAGACTCACTTGTATATTTATTTTGTTTGTAGTATAAAATTAGATAACAAAATATAAAAACTTTTTCTTCACACTGTTGTCTGCATTTTTAGAGTACAGTAAATTGACACTTGAGGTGACTTTGCCCTGTAGTCAGTCTGTGGGATCTATACTTGGCTTACTTGAGCCACTTACTACTTGTTCGACCACATGCATGAGTGTAGTCTCCGGAACAACCCGAACAAGTTTTGGCGCCGTGCCGAGGACTGGCAATTTATTGAAATTAAAATTTTTCTTAAAAGTGTTAGTTTGCTATTTCTTTGTTAAGTGTTGACAACTTGGTTTTTGCTTTGTATTTGCAGATAACAGATTCTATTGAACACTGGCAAGAGAGACAAGAGCTGGTGGATCCATCCTTAGAGCAGAAAAGACAATTCCATCGCCAACGGAGAGAAGCTCTAGGAAAAGCACAGGTTAACAGTTAAACAATCATGGAGCAACCACATAATCCTCCACTTGTACGGGCAGTATTAGTGCCCGAGGAAATGGCAGCTAGGCGGTTCGCGTGTGGCAATCCCACATGCTAGCAATGCACATCTAGCATTCGCAAACCTGAGCCGGGGAGGGAGGTTCGAGCTTAAACAGAACATGAACAATTGCTGCACACAAGCGGGCAGTTCACAGGTCACCCTCACGAGGATCCACAACAACATCTTCAAAATTTTTGTGGAGACAGTGACACTTACATCCCCGCTGGAGTGTCAGCAAACATGTCGGAGCTTACTCTGTTCCCATTTTCACTTTTGGGAGAAGCCAAGAGTGGTTGAAAGCTGAGCCACCAGACTCTATAACCACATGGGATGATCTTGCAAAGAAGTTCTTGATCCGGTTCTTTCCTTCGGGTAAAACAGCAAGACTTAGAAGTCAAATTCTAAGTTTCAAACAAAGAGAAGGAGAGAATCTGTGTAAGCTTGGGAGAGATTCAAAATCGCTGTTGCGGGACTGTCCTCATCACCACCAATACAATGATGTGCTGGTGCACACTTTTATTGAGGTTTGGAACCCCATAAAATCTTCTTGATTTCGGCGCACATTGAGCTTTGCAACTAGAAGGCTTATATGAACATATTATACTATGTCATGTTGTAGGAATCTCGATTGGGCTACAGACTCTTAAGGAAACAGAAGCAGCTGAGTCTTGGAAGTGGGGATAAGTTTTACAATACTCGCCGCATAGATAGCACACACAGTCAGTAGGCTTTCCCTTTCCGAAACATGAGCAGGTAGTTTCAAGCTAATTGAATACAGTGTAACATATTTAGTGTGAGTATTGCAGAAGTATGAACTTTCAGTAAGTGTTTAGTGAACAAATCCTATTCGGTGAACTTTCGTCAGAGGCAAATGCACAAAATATCCATATAATCATGGTAACAGCTACAATTATAACTAGAGGAATCACCCTAATTTCTCTTGGGGTAGTTACAGCCATCGGGGACGAGTTCAGTCGAGGGGGTGCGAGGAGGAATCAAGGAGAGACCCCTGGAACTATCGGTCACGGTACAAACAACAATGCCCCTCCTCCACCACCATCACCCAGCGTTGAGGAGATGTTCAAGACGTTGATAGCTAACCAAGCTCAATTGCAGGCTGACTATGTTAAATTGGCAGCCGAGGTCCAGAAATAATCGGTTAGCTACCAAGGCGCTGGAGTATCGAGTTTGGGTAGTTTCTTTGGGGCCCAAAACACCGAGGCCTAGAGGAGGACTTCCCAGCGACACAAACCCCAGCCCCAAGCAGGTGAATGCAGTGACCTGAGGGAGTGGTTTGCAGCTGAAGGAGGTGGAACCGAGAGAAAGACCACCTCAACAGTCGGAAGCAGCAGAACCGGAGAGGGAGCAAAATGATGAGAGGGGGAAGAACAAGGATGCTGAACCTGAAAGACCTCCACCCCCATTCCCTCAACGATTAAAGAAACACAAGGAGGAGGCGTGTTTCAAAAAGGTCATGGAGGTGCTTAAACAGGTACACATTAACTTACCTCTTGTTGATGTTTTGCGGGGAGTGCCTAAGTACGCAAAGTACATAAAGGACATCGTGGCCAACAAAGCGAGGCTTACTGAGTCTGCCACGGTGGCTCTTACGGAGAGTGCACTTCCCGGATACAGAACCGGAACACTACAAAGCTCAAGAAGACCCTGGGGCTTAACAATTCAACTACTAATCAGGCAGAGTATCCGAGCTCGCGGATTATGTGATTTGGGAGCGAGCATTAACTTGATGCCGACCTCGGTATTCAAAGAAGTTGGGGCTAGGGAGTCCTAGACCAACAACAGTGATCTTGCAGCTTGCAGAATCGTTCTTTGGAAAGACCAGACGGGGTGGAGGACGTGATGGTGCTAGTCGGCTCCTTGATCTTCCCGGTAGATTTTGTAGTCTTTGGACTTTGAGCCGGACGCTGAAGTCCCATTTATTTTGGGACGTCCTTTCTTGGCTACCGGCGTTGATAGGCGTAGCTGCGGGCAGCTCACGTGCGAGCACATGATATAAAGGTGGAGGTATTCGATGTGTACAAGGCTACCAAGCTCCCGGCCGTGTACGAGGAACTCTCGGTCATCTAGCGTGTTTGGCAAGCTGAAGTTGCTGGGCGTTGAGTCTCCAGAGTTGGGAGGGCTGACCCCCTGACAGGGTAAGCTTGACAAGGGTGGGCGGAGTCGTGAAGCGTCCGTCGTCACCTAGGGGCGGAATGAACTTAAATAACGTCGAGCCGCAACGGTAAACCAGGTCTTTGGGCGGAGGCAACCACGTGGATTTTTGTTTTATGATTGTACAGACAAAAAGAAAAGAAAAAAAAGAAAAAAAGAAAAGAAAAATATATATGTATATGTGTGTAAATATAAAAATAAATATTTTTGTTCTTCAAACTTGGGATTCTAACGTTTCTTGGTGTAGATATGTTTCAGGTTGATCGGAGGAAAAAATGCAAGGGAGTGCAAGGAAAAAAACGAGGTATGAAAAATTTTAAAAAGTGGCAAAATGGTGAGCCTGCGCGATGGCTCCGTCACGGTGCTCCGCGTTACCCTCCATGACACGTTGAAGGCGAAATCTACAGGTACACAAGAATTCCAGAATCACCTTGATATCGGCTCCGTGTCACGGGGTGATGCTCCACGTTACCCTCCGTGACAGCGTTGAAGTGTTATTGGCGTTCGAGTCACACCGGGTCACCGGGCGACCCACGCGAAAATCTCCTTTAACACCAAAATTACTCATTTTCCCATTTCCCATCTCCCTCCATGACAAACACCCAAAATTTCCCCCTTCCCTCAACGTGGCACGGACCTAGTTGCAATTTTCTTCAACTTTCTTCATATCATAGTAAGGTATGTTTTCTAATTTCATCTCAATTATTATCGATTTATTTTCGATTGTGAGCATGAGAGAAAAGAAAATCTCGCCCTAAGTACAAATTGACCATTTAGGGTATTGTTGATTGTTGTTGTGTATTGTTGATTATATGACGTGATAAATACATGTTGGATTGAATTTTTGTGAAATTGTTATTTAGGGTTGGAATGTGAATAGGAAAGAGGTGAATTGAGTTTGAAATATATGAAAAATGGTTGTCAGGTTGTGCATGTTGGGTGAGTTGAACTTGTGTTGTGCTTAACATTCTAATGCTGAAAGCGATGACACTTTCAGGGGAACAAATGGGTTGAAATTGCATGAAATTATCGAATCACATAGAATTGGGGAAGTGCGTAGGTTGGGTTGATTTTTGCTAAGTGCTATGGGATAAAATGCATCGATGGTAATGTTGTGATTAGCTATACGAATTCTGAGTAGTACATAGAGGGTATACCGTCGAATCCGCTGAATGCACAAAGCCAATATTGTTGTGTTCTTAGTTATTTTCGTTTTCTTGTTTTGTAAATTAGAAAATAAATATGTTCTTGCCGTAATCGCTAATGTGGCTGAAAACTAAGTATTGGGAGGTGGCTAGCCTGACCCAACCTTAGTCGAGCTATTTTAAATTGACTGACATTGGGACTGTCTGCTTTTCTTTGACAGGAACAATGGCAAGCAGAAGCAAGACAAAGGAAAGGGCGCATCTAGATGGTAGCCGGAAGAAAAGACTAGGCGGGAACAGCGGTCCCGGCAGCACTGCAGCCCAGTTCCACGCGGCCAGCGCGTAATACAGAACCCGATGGGTGACAGAGGAAGGAAGAAATGGAACACGAAGCACAAGGAGAACAAGTACTTCCCTGAGGAGCATATTGCAAGGGACCCATTGGCATAGGAGTTCCCCCACATTGTACACCGGATTAGCCTTGCGAGCTGCGCTTCGTGACAGCGAGCCCAAGGAGTGCAAGCTGCATGATTCAGGAGTTCATGCAATTGAACCCGACACGCTCCGCAGTCACACCATCAAGATAAGGGCAGATTGTCACACTTGAGCCTCATCCCTTAAATGCCATACTGGGGGCACGCAGGCACGTGCCCATGTACTCAAGCAGGCGAGTGTCGCTCCACCTTATGCGGATATCAGGCACATTGTGTGAGCTCGGTCGTGACTTGCGCTGGAGCAGGCATAAGGAGAGGGCTACCATCCAAACATTGCCCCTACTCACAGATGAACAGGGAAGCCAGGATCTGGCCTGAAGATCGTTTGTTCTGTTTGATTCGATGCTGACAGATGTCACCGGATCGTGTGTGCCTAGTGTATGCCACGATGAAAGAGTTTGGAGATAAATGTAGGGCGGTGATCATATCCGCCATGAAGAAACCCGTTTGCATCAGAACGCAGTGCGAAGGTTTGGCGGTTTCTTTGACCACGTTCTGAGGAACTTTGGAGGTAGAGGAAGAGGCCCTAGATTATATCCCTTGATGGAGAGGCGTGCCATAGGCGTCACAAAGACTAAGGCACACGACACCACTCACGGGCCAGTTCTCACACTAACCGACGACATGCTCGGGATGATCGATATATGGCCCGCATGTTCGGGATGCGAGATGCTCCAGGCGCATAGGCGGGGGAGCCGGCAGCCGGAGGATGGTGGCAGCTCGGCCTCGACCCCTTTGGCAAAAACGCAAAGGCGCTATGTCGTGTGGGCCCAACATTTGTAGAGCCCGTGGATGATGATGTCCCAACGATGAGGGGGCACGTCGCGATGATT
Source organism: Datura stramonium (assembly GCA_018107945.1). NCBI lineage: Eukaryota > Viridiplantae > Streptophyta > Magnoliopsida > Solanales > Solanaceae > Datura > Datura stramonium. Next base: position 41,750 of record JACEIK010009469.1, read on the forward strand.
CCGACATTGAGTCGGAGGAGGACGACGGGGGAGATTCGGACATGGAGACGAGGCAAAGCACGATGAAGAAGTGGACTACTTTGATTGATCGAGGAGTTTCACCACCACCTTTGTGTTTTGTTGATTGTATGAACACTGGGGACAGTGTTCGATTTTAAGTGTGGGGTGGGGAGTAGTTAGGTGTTGCTGGTTTTTGTCTTGTTTAGTTGATTTTCATGTTCTGTTGTCGTGTTTGAAAATATTGTGACCTTGTTTTGTGGTATGTTTCGTATTACTTAAATATCTTCGTGAAGCTGTGTGCTGTTGAATGCTGTTAGCCAGTGTGTAAATAGTTTTGGTCGAAATTATCGATATTTTAAAATTTTCGTTAATTATTTTTTATCATTGGGCTTCTCGGAGTTTTGTTTTCGGTTTCTTTTTACTTGAGAAGAGTCCCATTGAACCGAAGTCGTAAAGTTACCGTTCCTATGATGGATGGATTAAGACTATCTTAAAGAAATCACGATCGATAAAGTAGTTTTTATTTTCAATTTTGGTTGTTTTAGTTGTACTCCGTGCATGTTGCTACTCTATAGCTCACGAAATCCTTGTTGCGTGTTGTACCTAATGTTTATATTGCAAAGGTGATTCATTTGAAAGCATGGAAATTTTTGTACATATGTGAAATGCTTAGGCCCACAGAACTCGATTCGGTGTGATTGAGGCTTAATTTTTGAATTCTTGTAATTAGCTGATTAAAAGAGTGTGAATATGTCTTGAGTTGAGCATATTGCAATGAGTGTATAGTGAGTTTGTTTATTCCGTGCTATTTGTGAAGTATCTGAACACTGGTGTGTATACGAAACGAAATGAAGGAAGTGTGGTGTGGGAAAGAGATATAAAGCGTTTCTTTATTGAGCCTAACGTTTTCTTTTTTATATACCCACCTTGAATATCCAAATCTAGTTAGCCCATTGAAACTTTAGCCTATATTTTCTTTGTCAAAAATTGTAAACTAGCTTAACCCTTTCTTTTCATTGTCCGTAAACCTAATCCAGCTCTTAAGCGCTCAAAAGAAAAATATTTTCCCACGGTGTAAGGAATTGAAATGACGAAAAAGAAAATAAGAGGAAAAAAAGCAAGTGATGAGAAGAAGAAAAAGAGTCAAAGGTACTTGCTGATGTAAAGAAAATAAGTGTAATCTTTGTTGTTTGGTCTGGTGTGAGTTGCATTAAAGGAGTTGAGAAAAAAAAAGTAATTAAGAAAGACTCCAAGGTTGGGAGGAGAGAGAAATAACTTATGCCCAGAATATGATGGATCATGTATTGAAAAAGCGCCGTGCTAGTTGTTATTATTATTCAGTCCAGTATGTACTAGTTCTGTAGCTTAAATTAACGTTAAGTCCTAAGGATCTTCCATCAGCTCCTGTGGAGTAAAACACTAGAGGGAAGCTTATGGTTCATGACTGTGCATGAATTCTTTTGGGAGAGTGAACGAAATTGTGTGTCTATACCCCGACATGAATTGTTTTAGAGTTCATGGTAAAACTGAAACTCTCTTGTGTGAGGGCACATGTTGGGCGAAGAATAAATTCGTGTCGGATATCTCGGTCAACTAATATGCATGAGTTTGCCACGATATCGAAGTCGATTTGTGATGCCCTGATGTCTTGATATGTTTGATGTCAGTGAATGACGTGCCAGGCATGTTTTCTTAGTGGTTGTATGCAAATAAATCGGTGTAACCGTAGCTCAGATTATCAAACCCAAAGTAGCCATGATGGATGTCAATTTACGCAGAGGTAGGAGTATTGTTCGAGATGAACAAGATTTTAAGTGTGGGGTAATTAATCTGGGGCATATTTATATGCTTTGTGACCACTCAAATGCATTGGTTTTTGTTTATCCAGCATGTTAGTACATTCTCATGTAATTGCAGGAAGTGTGTGAATTTATACTAATAACATGGTCAGCATTGTTTTGCAGGAAAAACATACTTTTTATGGAGCTAGTGCATGTTGGGAGGAATCGGGAGATGGACTCGGGAGCTAGCAAGGAAGCAGCTGGAGAAGCAAGAAATAAAGAGGCTCCGCATTAGGCCGTGACACGCTGCCATCGCGGTCTCATTCTGTCCTAGAGATATAATTTCAAGAATTTCCAGAAAGGTCCACGATCGAGCCGTGGCGTTAGGTCAATTTCCTAGATCTTGACATTCCAGTGAAGGTTCGCTTTGCCGCCGTGGCACTGGGCACGCTCCGCGTTGCATGCCGTGCCACGTTGGGGAAAATTACCTGGACAACCAAATTCCAGAGAGCCTCCGCATTTACGTGTCACGGAGGCGGTACTCCGCGATACTCGTGACGTTGCTTGTTGATACAGGAAAATTCTACGGTATAAATAGAACACTTAGGTTCATTTTTAGTATTCGACTTGGTGGGCCAAGAACGTGGGTTACAGGCAGTTGAAGGTACCCAATTCTGGTTATCTCTATCCCTTTCTTCTTTCTTTGAATTGTTTGTATGATTTACACTGATTTAACGATGTTTATTCACAAATAGTGGCTAATTCCATTTCTTGCTGAGGTCGGGAACAATTGTATTGAAATGTAATTGTTGATTCTTTGGTTTGTTTCATCTTTTCTTCTATGGTTGTTCTATTTTAATTCTTGTTCTTATTGCATTAATGTCACAGCCAAATGTTAATGTAAATCCAAAAAAGTCCGGTTTCACCGAGAGGGCAAGAAAGCTGAAAGTGTGAATTAATAGGATGAATCTTTTCTTAGTTTTGGGAAAATTGAGGGTGATTTGCTTAGGGATAGAAATATACCTGAAAGTCGTATTAGTCAAGGAAGTGGAATCGGTTTTTATGGCTAGAACATGTGATTTCTTCTTATCACAGACATGTAGGTGGAAGGTTCATAGTTTTAAAGTTGGGTTAAATACGAGTTTTAATTCATAGGCATAAGTTCTGACTAGACACTAGGAGAAAAGATAAACCATGTATATCAATAATTAATTTCTTTACATATTCGTTTTAGCCTCAGCATGCTCATTATTATAGTCCAGACTCACTTGTATATTTATTTTAGCTGTAGTATAAAATTAGATAACAAAATATAAAAACTTTTCTTCACACTGTTATGCATTTTTAGAGTACGGTAAATTGACACTGGTGATTTTGCCCTGTAGTCTAGTCCCTGTGCAGGATCGATGTACAGCTTACTTGGGCACTTACTACTTGTTCGACCATCACTTGCGTGCTTAGTCTCCAGACAGCCGAACACGTATGCACAGTGTAGCTACGATGAAAGGGCTGCGATCAATGTTGGGGGCGGTGATCATATCCGCCATGAAAGAGAGCCTGTTTGCATCAAAGGGCACAGGTACGGGTTTGGCAGTCTGCTGTACATTCCTGAGGGGCGTTCTTGGAGGAAGAGATACCCAGTTCTCTCCCGCAAATGGAGGCATGTCGTGGACGTCACAAGACCAAGGCACCCGACACCACCTCACCAGGCCGGTTCTTACACTAGCCGGCGACATGCTCGGGATGATCAATACATGGCCCGCATGTTCCGGGATGCAGATGCTCCAGCACGCATAGGCGGGAGAGGCCAGAAACAGAGGATGAGCTATAGCAGCTCGACCCTAGGCTACCCTTTCGGCGTGCCAGGAGCTCTATGTCGTGTGGGCCCAGCTTTTTTGTGGAGCCCGTGGATGAAGATGTCACTGATGAGAAGACACGTCGCGAGGATTCGATGTTGAGTCGGAGGGAGGGCGACGGGAGATTTGTTATGGGGAGACGAGGCAGCGGCACCCGCGCGAAGAATTGGAATATTTTGATTGATCAGGAGTTCATCCACTTTTGTGCTTTGTTGACTGTATGATTGCTGGGGGCGGAGTCTTCGGTTTTAGTGTGGAATTTAGGGGGTAGTTGGTGTTTTTGGTTTTGTGATTTGTATGTATATGCATGTTCTGTTGTTGTGCTTTGAAAAAATTGTGACCCTGTGATGTTTGTGTGTATGTTTCGTATTGTAAATATCATGTTGAATACATTTGTCTTTTGTTGAATGTTGGTACTAGTGTGTAAATAGTTTTAGTCGAAATCATCCATATTTTTAAAATTTTTCGTGAGTATTTTTACATGATTGGGTTTCTCGGCGTTTGTGTTTGGTTCTTTTGCAAGAAAGAGTCCCATTGAACCGAAGTCATGTGACCGTTCCCTGATGGATGGATGACGACCGTCTTAAGGGAAATGCAGTCGATAGGAGTAAGCTATTTATTTCTCAATTTTGGTTTTGTTTGGTTTGTATCCCATGCATGTTGCTACTCTATGGCTACGAAATTCTTGTTGCGTGTTGTACATATGATGTTTAGAATGCAAGGTGATTCGTAGCAAGCATGCAATTTTGTACACATATGTGAGATACTTAGGCCATAGAATTCGATTCGGTGTGATTGGCTTAATTTTGAATTCTTGTAATTAGCTGATTAAAGAGTCTGTGAATATGTCTTGAGTTGAGCATGTGCAATTAGTGTATAGTGAGGTCTCGTTTATTCCATGCTATTGTGAAGTGTCTAGAACTTGCCTGTTGTGTATACGAAACGAAATGAAGTATGAGTCATAGGAAAGGATGCTTAGGCGTTTCTTTGTTTAGCCTAAAGTTTTTTCTTTTCCACTTACCCACCTCGAATGTCAAATCCTAGTCAGCCCATTGAGCGCTAGACTATATTTTTTCTTTTGTCGAAAAGGTGTTAGCAAAGTGAACCCTTTCTTTTCAGTATCGAAGTAAATCTAATCCAGAAGCTCTTAAGCGCTCAAAGAAAAAAATAATTTTCCCACAGGTGTAAAGGAGTGAAATGGTGAAAAGTAAATAAAGGAAAAGCAAAGTGATGAGAAGTAAGAAAAAGAGTCAAGGTGCACTGACCAGGTTTAAAAAGAAAATAAAGTGTATAACAAATCTTGTTGTTTAGTGGTGTGTTGTGCTAAAGAGTGGGACAGTAGAAAGACTTCAAGGGTGGGAGGAGGAAGGAAGAAATTATGCCCAGTGCTTGATGGGATGTATTGAAAAAGCGCTTAAGGATGCTAGTTGCTATTATTAGTTGTAGTATATACTAGTTCCGTAGCTTACATTACAACCACGTTAAGTCCTACGTGATCTTACATCGCTCGTCCTTATATTAGTGGAGTAATACACTAGAGGCAAGCCTATGGTTCATGCCACGATGCATGTGAATTCTTTTGGGAGAGAGAGTGAAATTGTGTGTACATGCCCCTGCATGAAATGTTTCAAAGTTCATGTGATTTAGAAGAGGGGGAAATTCTCTTGTGATGTGAGCACATGCTTGTGAAAAAAAATGAATTATTCGATATCTTGGTCAGCTAATTTATGAGTTTGCCGATATTGAGAGTCGATTCTTGATGTCTAGGAGATCTTTATATGTTAGATGTCATTGTAATGATGATACTATGCATGTTTTCTTGATGATTTGTTAAGTAAATAATCAGTATAACCGTAGCTCGGATTGTCGAGCAAAAGTAGCCATGATGGGGTGTCAATTGCATGAGGTGTAAGATTATTGTTCGAGGACGAACAAGATTTTAAGTGTGGGGTAGGTAATCTGGGGCATATTTATATGCCCAAGTGATACTCAAATGCATCGTTTTTGCCTTGTTTATCCAACAATGTTTTTACATTCTCATGTAAATTGTAGGAAAGTGTGAATTTATACTAACCAACATGATTTGCGTTGTTTTGCAGGAAAAACATACTTTTTATGGAGCTAAGATGCATGTAGGTAGGAATGTAGATGGACTCGGGAGCGAGAGCAAGGAATTCGCCAAGAGAAGCAAGAAATTAAAGGCTCCGCGATGGAGCCATTTCACGCTGCCATCGCGGATGCATTCTGTCCGGGAGATTTAATTTCAAGGATTCCAGAGAGGTCCGCGATCGTGCCGTGGCACGTTGGACCCTAATTACATGGATCTTGACATTCCGGTGAAGGTGCGCGTTTGCACCATGGCACGTAGGCAGCCCCGCGTTGCATGCCGTGCACGTTGGGGACAATTACCTGGACGACCAAATTCTAGAGAGCCTCCCCGCGTTTACCGTGTCACGGAGGCAGTGCTCCACGTACACGCCGTGACACGTTAGCATTTCGGGAAAAATTCTCACCAGAGTATAAATAGAACGACTTAGGTTCATTTTTAATTATTCTGACTTGGTGGAGCAAGAACGTGGGTTACAGGCAGTTGAGAGGACAGAAATTCTTAGGGTTTTTCTCTGTCCTTTCTCCACTTTCTTCCAATTGTTTGATTTTACCTCATTTAACGATGTTTAATCCACAAATGAGTGGCTAATTTCACTTCTTGCTGGGTTGGGAACAATTGTATTGAAATGTAATTGTTGATCATCTGGTTTTTCATCTTTTCTTTCATGGTTGTTCTATTAATTCTTGTTCTTACTGCATTAATGTCTGTAATGTTAATACATATCTAAAAGTCAGTTTCACTCGGGAGAGCACGAAACTGGAAAGTTGTGAATTAATAGGATATGATCTTTTCTTAGTTCGGGAAAATTGAGAATTGATTTATCTTCAGGATAGAAATATACCTGAAAGTCGTATTAGTCAGAGCTGGAATCGGTTTTGCATGGCTAGAACATGAATTGCTTCCATAGAAATGTAGGTGGAAGGATTCTTAAGTTGGAGTTAAATAGAGTTTTAATCCGCAAGGCATAAGTTCCGACTAGCAACCGGAGAAAAGATAAACCACAGTTTATATCGATAATTAATTTCTTTCATGTTCGTTTTAGCCTCAACATGCTAACATTCATTGTTCAGACTCACTTGTATATTTATTTTAGCCTCAGTATAAAATTAGATAACAAAATATAAAAACTTTTCTTCACATTGTTGTCTGCATTTTAGAGTAACGATAATTTGACACTTGAGTAGATTTTGCCTCGTAGTCAGGTCCCTATGGGATCGATGCTTGTCTTACTTGAGCCACTTACTACTTGTTCAGCCACGTGCACTTGCGTGTAGTCATCGGACAGCCGAACAGTGACCTTGCCGGTCACGTAGTTATAAAGTATTCTTTTATTGAGTCACAGATGACTAGACAGCATGGTGGCCTTGTCGGCCACATAGAGTTCCCTTTATAAGTATGTCTCTAGTTATATTTGAAATTATGTACGGTGGCTATAGGCCCGGTCGGCCCGGGAGTTTGTATTTTCAGCAAGATTATATAGCCTTGTTTCAGAAATCTGAGATAGAGCTAGCCGGGCACCAGACGTTTCTTAGGCTCACCAGTTAGCAGTCCAGGTCCTTCTAGGGCACCAGGTGCCAATCCTTACCCCCAAAGCGGGGGCGTGACAACTTGGTATCAAAGCGAGGTCGTGTCGAAGTCTGCAAGCCGTGTTAAGTAGTCTTGTCTATGGATGTGTTGTGCACCACATACTATAGGCAGGAGGCTGCGGGCATGATAGGATGGTCACCTTTTCTTCTCATTCAGTCGTGCTATAGAGCGGTACAATATAGGGTTGGTCCTAAAGCACCTTATTCTTTGGTTACGGTAAAAGTCGGATTAGCGATGTCCTATCACAGGCAGAAGACTGGATATAGCAGCGAAGGAGCACCAGCCAAGTACAAGGTAACTACAACATCAAGAAGTACCAGTGACCTCCCAATGTGATACCTTTATCGGTACCATTCGCAGTATATTCCACTAATCTCATAGTAGGAAGTTATAAGCATAACGTACATACGAGTTGACTTATTTGTTAGATATTTCAGATCTGATTAAGATTACAGACAATACCAGATTATCCGAAAATTTGAGAAAGATAGGAATGCAGGATTCCATATCAATCTTTTCAGATGTGGTACAGTTCTATGTTTCCGTTTTGTTGCGGTAAGAAAAGGATATTCCTACCTCTTGATTTTGATTCCGGTATAGTAGGCATAAGAATTTTGGTGAGGTTGCCCAAATCAAGCAGTAAGTGAAGACGGATTGATTGATTCCGGAAAGTGTTAGAGGGCGTAAAGAGCCTCTATAATTACGTAAGTAGTGCAGACCCTCATGGTAATAAGCCAGAAGAGAAAGTAAGATTGCTAGCTTACTCGAAGCAGGTGTAAAAGACCTGTCAGTGATGAACGCCTAGTAATAATCAAGTTCTAGTTAGAAGAAGGCCAAGTCTGCCATAAAACGCTAACAACGACAGGATATACCTGCAAGATAATAGTTATGATTTCAGTTGTGATGTTGAAAGGTAGGGAGGTCATGTGGACGGATAGCTCGACTGCAAGCGAAGAAGTATAAAACAAGGACAACATTGGTAACCTTATTATGTAAGGCAGGTGCGTTGAACCCCAGAGCTCAGTTTAGGAAGATGAGGGCGAAGAGCATGAATACCAGATTTTGGGGAAATTAGAATCACCCCCAGATTGATAGAATATCGTGTATTAAGAACTAAGCCTCGGACTGACAGTTAAGAGATAGAAAGATTGCGGTTCAGAATGCTGCGGTATGTCCGCCTACGGAGAGAGAAGTTAAGAAACTATGACACAAAGACTCTAATCTATACGACCTGGAGATAAGGCCAGCAGACAGTCATGGTCTCTCATTATAATGCCAAGTAAGGCCACAGATTCGAATGTTGACCGCACATTGCAAAGTGGCGGAATTTCAAACAGAGACCATAACTAAAGTGTATATATTTGTTGCTCCAGAAGAGTGAAATCAATGAAATGATAAGAGGTCAGGATATATCATTAGACCGTAGAAGCGGTATATCATGTACAGTATGAAATTCACGAAAGCATGTCGGGAATTACGTATCACTACGAGAATTCGGTATGTATTGTACGTAGTTATTGATATATATATGTACAGATAACAGATATGTTGTGAGCGGCTGCCAATAGGGGTTACAATCACACAGATTCTGGTTAGCTTCTAGGAAGTATATACAGATTGCACTGCAGGACCCCTCGCCAAAAAAAAAGAGAGAAGAGAAGAAGAGAGCGAGGATAAGTGTGATTTACGTAGCAAACCACTTAGAAACTATCTCAGTTCTCGGTTATTGAGTTAACAGACTTATATGGTTGTTTCCAGATCTAGGCTTTAGAAGCTTACAAGAATTAGTAACCTGAATCAGGTGGTTAGATGATAAGGGCGTAGTTACAATCACACAGATTCTGGTTAGCTTCTAGGAAGTATATACAGATTGCACTGCAGGACCCCTCGCCAAAAAAAAGAGAGAAGAGAAGAGAAGGGGCAGGATAAGTGTGATTTACGTATGAAGCCATAGAAACTATCTCAGTTCTCAGTTATTGAGTTAACAGACTTATATGGTTGTTTCCAGATCTAGGCTTTAGAAGCTTACAAGAATTAGTAACCTGAATCAGGTGGTTAGATGATAAGGGCGTAGTTAGACGGTCTAACGACCAACTGCCGCCGGTATTAGCAGGGAAGCATCCCTAAAGATTAAGTAACATTATCGCATGTGCCAGAACCATAATTAGAGACTGAATAGGCATACGTCAGAGGTTAGCAATACCAGAATTTTTCCAGTATGTTAAGTGGTCGTACATCATTTTCCCAGCCTTGTAGGTGAGAGTCGACCTTAGTCAACCTAGCAGT